>CAKAEH010001449.1:0-59779 GCA_916381525.1 Cercopithifilaria johnstoni
TAAATTTTTGATAATATTTTTCTCAGAGTAATTAATAAAATATCAATTTGGAAGATGAGGAAAACGAAGAAATTTCGTATTATTTATTTGTGATCAATTGTAAATTGTTAATTAGTCGTAGTTTAAAACAAAAAGAAAGAAAAAATTTACTGATAAAAAATTGATAACAATAAATTGATACAAAATAATTATTTTTGTTTATAATTTAAAGCTAAAATGGATCGATCGAAATGGAATAAATTACCTGTAATGAATTAATTTTATTTTTAAATTAAACAATTAACAAATATGGAGTATAAATTTACTTCTGATACTCCTTATGATAGTATTTTCAATAAAAATTATAACTAAATCTATCTGAATTATCATTTTTATATATCCCATGCTGAATTATCTTTTTTTAAAGATCTTTTTAAATCTATCAATTCTGATTAATCGATATCTATCAACTCTATTAATTCTGATAAATTTTAAAGAACTTTTTAAATCTATCAATTTTGATAAAATTAAATTATTGTAATTGTAATATTTTATACTATTATATATATACAATAATATAATTAGCAAACTATTAAGAAAATTATACAAAAAAATTAGAAACAAAAGAGATATCCTTTTTTTTGCATTTAATATATTCAATGATAATTAATGATAATATGAAATTGTTTTAAAATTTTATCAAATTATTAAAATTAAATTAATATATTAATGAAGCTTATTAATAATTAAATGACGACGCACTATACTTCATATTTCAGGCTTATTTTTGTATAAATTACTTCTGCAGCTAATAATATTTCAAATTTTGACACAATTTCTTTTCTCTTCTTTTTAATAAAGCACCTTTCATTAATAATATTAATTACAGTATTCAGAAATGCTTAATAATCATTGTTTTTTTCTTCCATTTAAATTACCATTCTCTAGTAAGTTTTTAGAATGGATAACAAAAATCAGGGTTACAACATCAAATTTCCCTGATATCCGAGGATTTACTTCTTGGTATGAAAGGTATTATTACAGGTACCGAATCTAAGCAAAACATTGAGAGCAAATATTCCGAAACAATCTCATCAATTTATTTCTAATGATGTACATAAATCATATGTACATGGTATACAGCCAAGTTTTGATCATAAACGTCAACAGAAGATTTCCGAAAAATCATTGCATACGAAATATTCCCATTTCCATCATAAGTCACCATTATCACCTGAAATTAACTCATCAATGTATTCATATCAGCAATCACGTCAAACAATTGGACCACAATATCAACTTTTACCACCTTCACGTGCTGAATATCGACCACCACCAGGACAACTTTATCCAAAGTATCATTTGTCATCATTATCACCGTTGTCGAACGATCGATTAAGTAATCTTCAACAACGAGATTATCACGAATCATCCCAGAAATTGCATTCAATATCGGAATCTCATGAAAAACTTCAACATCATGTACGACGACAAGATGAAAATCGATTGCCAGTAAATTGGGAACACACAACAACAGAATCTCAAATAAAATCTCATTATCGTCCGGAATATAGGCCTGTTTCGAGAGATCAATTAGAGGAGCACGGCTTAACCGCACAACATAACCCAGAATATCAGAATCCCACAGTTAGACCGGATTCCGAATCTATTGCAATGACCACTGCTGCAACATCATTTAACCGACAACGATTCAAACAATCGACAATTTCACCACCGTATGAGGTGACCTATTCAAATAAACCAGACGATTTTGGATCATTGCAACAATTTTTTTTTACAAATATTTAGTAAAAAAAGATTAGAATTTTTTTATAATGGAACGAAATATATTATGCAAATGATATATTTATTATCTCAAAAAAGCATATAATGTTAAAAGATAGTAATTATCGATTGATCAGTAATTGGGTGGATTAATAAGAATTGGATAAACTTCTGCTTTTGAATTCTTTTCTTTAGCGCTAAATTCGATTGTTTACAAAATGATTGATTTTTGGAACGATGAGGATTTGTCCTTATCCTTATCCATTCTGATGTTCCAAATTCATCATCAATAAAGCTTCCCACAGATTGCTTCGTGCAAATCTACTAGAAATGCTTGCTTTCATGCATGCATGCATTTTGCATTTCACATGCTGTCAATATCTTTGCACAGCATTTTCTTTTTCTTTTTGCACATTTTATTAGCAAAATTTCTTGCCAGCTTTTATTATGCAATTAATTTATTCGCACAATTTATTCGTCGTTTTTTGCACAAATACTGCAACATATTAAAGCCTGATAATTTGCACTTTTTTAATTTTGAAATTTTTATCAAAATTTGATGGAAATTTTATTTTATCAAAAAGAATTTATCAGGCAAATAAAAAGTGATGAAAAACAAAGATTGCTATTTGTTACATAATGAAAAAATTTTGTTACAAATTAAGCATGATGCTCATCATCGTTCACGATATCCGGATCGTGAAGGAATACGTTATCGAGAACGACCAGAGCCAAATCGAGCGCATTCCGGTTTGTCACCGCATAGTCTTCATGCTAAAGATCTTGTTGTAAGTTTTTTTCGCTATCTTTATTCTTTTGAATCAATTTTTTGCATTATTTATGTTAAATATTGGAATTTGAAATTAATTAATTTATATTGCTAAAATGTAATTAGAAAGGATGTTATTAATTACTTTGTTTTTAGCTTCATCTCATAGCATTAAATACGCCAATGAATGGTAATATGCGTGGCGTACGTGGTGCTGATTTAGCATGCTATCAGCAAGCTCGACAAGCTAGCTTCCGTACCACTTTTCGGGCATTCCTTTCATCACATGTTCAGGTGCAATTAGCATTTCATATTATTGAAAATTTGAAATTAATATTTGAAACAAAGTTAAATTTACTAGCAATAATTTTTCATGATCAATTAGAAATAGTATACTTTTGTTTTTTTGTTAATTAAGCCAATTAGCGTTATCATCGATCTTTTACAGCCATTTCAATTGATAAACTCTAGTTTTTCCTTTTTTATTATTTAACGCTAATTAAAATTTTAAAACAAACAGTAATTAAAACCAGATGTTTATTGTTCTCTCTGTCTTCTCTCCAATCAGACATAGTGTTTTTCAAAATTTTAACTTCAGACTTAATATCTAAGAATTTTCAAATTCGAACTGAAAATTTGAAAACTCAAAATCGAATTACATCTGAGCTTTTAGCATAACTTTTTTTGTTTATAAATTAAACGAATCCTAAATGATGATATATATATATATATAAGCTAAGTGAGAAATTATTTTTCTCAGGATGTAAATAAAGTGGTATATAGCGGTGATCGAGATACACCGATAGTTAATCTCCGCGGTGAGCGATTATTCGATTCCTGGGGTGATATATTCCAGCAACGACATATGGCTGATGTTCCCATTTACTCATTCAATCGTCGAAATGTTTTCGTTGATTCAACTTGGTTTATTATTCAATAATTTTCCTTTAATTCTTTTTTATTGATAACATTTGAATAGGAAATACCGGAATTAAGTAATGAAAAACGGAAGAATTCCTGATAAATCATATAACAAAGATCCAATTCCTGATAATCGTATTCATATTTGGAAGTTTATGTCTCAGAATAACTTTGATTATATCCGGAAGAATAACTGTTTCAAATTAATTATTCAAAAAAAAAATCATTTTAAGGCCTGAAAAACGTGTATGGCATGGTTCGGATTTATTTGGTATGCGTGGTGATTCTGGTTACTGTAGTGAATGGGGATCAGCAGCATCATCTGAAGTAGGACGATCATCAATTATCGGGCGTGGTTTACCGTTATTACGTGATAGCGGTGATTCCAATTGTTCACGTGAATTAATAGTACTTTGCATTGAGGTTACTTTTCTTTATAAATTTTCATCACCTTTTTTTAAAAACGAGACATAAAATTTGTTGATGAAAAAATGCATTAAAAAATTGAATATAAATGAATGAATTGACATTAGTTAGTGTCTTAGGTTTAAGTCTTAGATTTAGTCTTAACGGTAAAAGGCCTGAGCTGTTACATGGCCTAAAGGGTCTGTGCTGTTACATGGCCTAAAAGGCCTGTGTTGTTACATTGTCACAATTTGTTCATTCATTATTGATTAAAATTAAGAAACTCTTAATATAACTTAAAATAATTTGTTCATTTGTTTTTTAAGCTAGAAAATGAAATTATCATACTCTGATTTAATTTAATCTTTATCATTATCATTATCTTTTTCATGTTAACCTTAACTAATCAATTTTTTAAGCTATTTAAAATTTTAAATTTATATTATATTAATTTGATAATTGCTTCTGAATTTTTATAAATGATAATTTTAATTAAATATTAAACTTATCACTCATTTTTTTTAAATGCTAAATTTATCACACATTTCAGAATATGAGCAAATACAATGTAGAAAGACGATTGGGTAAGAAGAGAGCATATTTTGATGATTAAAAAATAAAATGATAAGAATGGATTTCAACGAAACAACTGATAATAGTATTTCCTTCTTTTATCCGATAATAATACATAAAACAATACTTAATTTATTTTAAACTGATTCATTCAAATTTTAAAATTACTGCATATGAACAGTTGCATCGCATATTTGAATAATTTAAATTTAAATTTGTACCGCTTTTTTTTAATTTACATAATTTTCTCACTGCGCTTAATTATAATTACTGCCATTTTTGCCGCATATTGTTTTTTCCTTTCCTTTCTTTATCACAGCTTTACAATTTTAATTATTTTTTACATATTCATTTCATGCAATAATGAAGTAAATATACGACTTAATTTGAATATAACTTAATATATTACTTAATTTAAAAATACGATATGACTTAATTTGAATATAACTTAATATATTACTTAATTCAAAAATAATATTTACTTAATTTGAATATAATTTAATATGTTACTTAATTTAAAAATACTATATGACTTAATTTGAATATAACTTAATATGTTACTTAATTTAAATATAATATATGACTTAATTTGAGTATAACTTAATATTAATTCGAAAGCAATGCATTACTTAATTAGATAAATTCGGAATTAAATTTTTCTCGAAATTTCAATACATTATTGAAAAAATTTTTAAATTAAAAATTTCAAAGCATGTAAATTTTGTTTATTTCATTTTTTTATAAAATCAATACAAAATTGAAATTTTATCTTTTCTGAAAGATATTCCATCTGTTGTACATTTCTTTGTTTTAAGCCTATCATAAAATTAAATTTTTCTCTAAGTATGAGAAACATTTGATAGTAATCGAAATTTAAAAACTGTCAACAATTATTCTCTTTTTCTCTTCTTCCTGTACTTATAATCATTTATTGAAATACTCTCACTACTTTGTATCTTTTTTCTTTTTGAATTATAATAAATAAAAGTACTATTGTTAATATTAATGATAACGATAGTTTTGATTATGATAATGCTATCATTTTTTAATTCCAAAGATTTATACCATTTACTTCATTTATTCACATTCGAAAATTATTATTGTTTCTTTTTCATTATCTATTATTATTATTCATCATTATTATCATTATTATCATCATCATTATTATCATTATTAGTTATTAATTTTATTATTATAATTTTAATCTTGCTTTGCTTGTGCTATTGCAATAAATTGTCAATTTACGCTATGCTAATTTTTCTACTTAAATTTGATTTTTCTTTTGTTTAAACTAATTAAAGATGATAAATATAAAAACGGTGAATATTCACTTGAAAGATTGAAAAGCATGATTAATTAATTATACTTACTTTACCGGAAAAGATACGGGTTGTATTCCGGTACGATATATGGCATATATGACAAAAGATCATTAAAAATGTTTCGATAAGATGATACCTTTTATCAATATGCAGATCACAAAAGGTCATTAAAAATGTTTCGATAAGACGATACTTTTTATCAATATGCAGATCACAAAAGGTCATTAAAAATGTTTTGATAAGACGTTATCTTTTATCAATTCATTAAATTTAACATACTGCAGATAGCGTTGTAATTGTAAATTAATTAAATTAAATTAATAAGTAAATTACAACAAATGCTGCAAAATAATTTCGCCGTGCCAAACTGTTTTTAATGTATTTTTCGAAAAGCTTTATTTAATAAAAACTTAAGAATTATAAACTAATTTAAATTTAATTTTTAACAAACAAAAGAATTTGCTAAATAATTAAATTTAAATTAGTTCTTTGTTTTAAAAAAACTTCAGACTGAAAAACACCAAAAAGTTCCGATATTTGTTACTTTAAAGTTAATATTTCTCATTTCTTTTCCCTTACTTCAAAAAATTTCTATAATTTCAAAAATTATATTTTAGAATATCGGAACTCATTGCTTTTTAATATTGAATGTTAAAAATTTAAAATTTCAGGTTTCCAATTTAAAATCTAAATTCTTAAATTAAACATTCAATTCTGAAATTTTAAACTTTAACCTAATTTAACAACTTTTCCATATAGTTTTTTATGTAACTTTTATTTTCATGCTAAAGGTTAAGTTAAATTTAAGCTCTAATTATTTTAATCGTAGTTAAAAGTTTTAATTCCAATCTTGAAATAACTCTGCAAGTACCACATTTATTGAATTCCAAATATTATTATATTATACTATCAATTCAGTATAATTTATGATTTCATCATTGATAGCATTTCAGGTTTGTTCTCTCTCTTTTTTTATAAACATCCATTCCATTAGTGAAAAAATAAAATTTTCTTTCTCTTTTCCATCTCACTTAATTTATTTCGCTTTTGAATTAATCACTGAATTGTATTCCTAAAATGTGATGTGAAAAATAAAAGGGAAATTTCGAATTATACTATCGCCATTTTTTACTATCCATTAAAATGAAAATTACAAAATGCATTAAATGATGAATCATTGTTGATTTTTAAATGAAAAACAACCTGAAATATAAATGATAACATGTAATTTGTTTACGATGATGATTGATGTTTTATCAGATGGATAAATATTTAATTTGCATCATGTATATAATATGTAGACTATATAGGAAAGAGAACATACATAACCTATAGCAGGTAATAATACTAACTTATATCAAAGAATAAGCAGCTATTGCCTGATGATATAACATGTAATCTGTGCTGGTGATAATATAATTATTATCATCGTTATTGTAACTGTTGTTTAATGTTTATGAAATCATTTATAATGTGCATTGATTGAATTTTTTTAGTTTTGTTATTTGAAGAATATGCAAAATTTCTTTTTTTCTGTTCTCACCTTTATCCGAGGAATATCAAAGAAGAATTTATTGATGTACGAAAAGAAAGAGACAAAGAAATAGATAATGCAGAAATTTTGTAGGGCTAAAATAAATAAATAGCCTAGAAATAAAGAGAGTAAAGCTTTTTAATTTGTATTTATTGAAAAGAAGGGAAGTATATACTAGAAAATAAAAAAGTCAATTTATAATAATCAGATAAAAAGAAAGTTCCTCCTTTATTTGTTAGTAAAAAGAATTTTACATAAAAATGATAAGATTTCTTTTTCCCTTTTTTTTCTTTTCCAATTAAAATCATTTTCTAATTTTAGAAAGTTTTCAAAATAAAAGAAAAAAGAAAATGTATTACGGTAATTCAGAAAATTCGCAAAAAAGTTTTCAATTTAAATAAAATTTTAAATTAAACAAAAAAATAAAATTGCATTATATTAATAAATGAAAAAAAGAAAATCAAAATTTATGCTTTGTTAGTTAAAATGAATATTACTGTATTACAGTAATCCTTTTTTTGTATTATTTGTTATCATTATTATAATTTTCTTTCTTTTATTTTTCGCTCCTTTTAATATCCCGAAAGTTCTTGGAAAGTTTGATCCAATTCCTCGGAAATATTTTTGTAACGTTCCTTCTCGTGCACCAATTCATCTATAAGTAAATTGTAATATTTAAAGCTTTGCTTTTAATTCTTTATTTTCAATTTTTAAAATGAAAGGTGATAAAATATTTTAGGTGAAAATTTTGTGATGAAAAAATATTTGATAGGTAAAAAGAAAAACATGCGGCAGCGGAAGGGAAAAAAAGTGACAAATTTTAGGGATGTTTTTCATTACAATAATTTAATTCATAACTTTCAACATTCATATTTTATATATATATATCATCCATTTCAAATTAGGTAATAATTAGAAGTTAAATTTTTATAAAAATTTAATTTTGTTAGCTAATCCTAAAATTGTGAACGATAACTTAATTAATTAAAAAAATTACGAATTGTTTTATATGAACGATAATCTAATTGTTTTATATGAACGATAACTTAATTAAATCACTCAAATTCTATATCGATTATTTTAAAATATGTAATCAGAATGAAATCATTCCATTTAAATTCATTTAAGCCTAGAACAAATATTCAACATTAGTTTATTTTAAAAAAATAAAATTAGTCAAGAAAGTTTTATTAGAACGAAAAATTACCCGATACTTTAACTCGGATATCATATCATATAGAATTTTCATCATTATCAACGAATAACATCCATAATCAGGTTAACATGATATGGAAAACGGAATAAAAAAAACGGAAACATTTATTAGTATTATCATTAAAAGAAAATGGAAAAAGGTAAAACAGAAATGTTTATTAGTATCAAATAATCAAATCACACGGTAAGATATAACAAACATATCAGTAGTATATTATCACTTGTTACATATCATAAATAAAAGTTTAAATTCTTTTCTGTTTATCTTTTGGAATTTGGAACTTGTAATATATGTAAAAAGAATAGTATATTATACTATTATGAAAATTAATTTCAAAATTTCTATCCATTTAAATAAAATAATGAAGGAAAAAAAGAAGAGAAAGAGAGAGAGGAAGGGAGAAAGAGAAAAAAACGAATTCCCTTTATAATTTCATTTCATATTTCCCATTATTAAATTTATGAAAAATTACTGTTTCAAAAAATATTCTGCTACAATTTCAAATTCTAAACCATAATTTTAAATTTCTAAAATAAAAAAACAATTTTGTAATTTAATTCAAATAATAAAATGCAATAAATTCAGCAATAAATATGTGATGGAAACAGAAAATTTAGAAAGCAAATTTTTTTAATTTACAAATTTAAATTTCCCAAAAAAAAAAAAACAATCCGATCCATTCCTAAATTTTAGTAGAATTAATCAAAATGGATAAGTTGTAAAAATGCTAGAGGCTAAAAAAAAACCTTTTGTTCGAATTGTATATTTAAATTAAATTTAATTTGCTCATAAAATTTAAATCGCTCACTCTCTCTTTTTAGGATAATGAACGAGAGAATATTCAAGAGAGAGAGAGAAAATCATCAAATGAATATATTTCATTTCAATCTTCCAATATTCATTCATTCATTCCATTCGCCATAGAATTAATGAATGAATGATCTTGCCAAATGTAAAATTTATAGCATATTCTTCCAGAAAAAATGGATCGTTCATTTTTGATATAAATACTTAATACTAAAATATAGGATAGGACAGGATATTGGGAATTGAAATATAATCGTAATTTAAAAATTTCTTTTTTGGATAATTTCAAAAGAAATAAAAAAGAAGTAGGAATGTTTCTCAAAATTTAAGTTATATTACTTTTACATATATTATAAGAAAGAAAAGTAAACAAACAAACAAACAAACCAAACAAACAAACAAACCAAACAAACAAACAAACAAACAAACAAACAAACAAAACAAACACACATATAAAATCAAATTAAAAGCATTAAGTAAATGAGATAAATATCATAAAAATTTTACAATATTTCCATACAAAAATTAAATGTGTTAATTTTTTGTTAAAATTTCATAGAAATTTTTTAAACAAAAGAAAGTGATGAATTAAAAGGAAATTCAATTTATTACAATTAAAACAGTTTTATAATGAAATGGAAAAAGCGAGTAGAAGAAGAAGATGGAAGAAATGAAATAAGGCTTTTCGTTGTAGCGATGATAACCGGATTATAAATTCAGAAAAGCAATTTAGAATACGGTAAAAAGCATTTGCATATCTTAAAAATTGCACAAAACAAAAAAATTGATGAGCATTTAAAATTTAAATTAAATTAGTTTGAAATAAAATTTGAAATATATGAGAGAAAAGGAAGAAGAAAAGAAATTAAAATTATCGGTAGGAGAGTAAGGGGAGTATTTCGAATTTATGGAAGAGAAAGAAAACTTTTACGTTAATAAGGATTAATTATTAGTTAATTAATTAAAACAACAATTAAAAATTGGTAAGAAATCATTTTTGGAATTAAAGTTCATTTTTCTTTTCATTCCTTGCATACTTTAATTTTCCCATTACTTATAACATTTGTGAAATTTATTCTAATTTATTTTGACCAAAAGAAAATTTCATTTCCCATTTTCTTCTCTTTCCGTTAAATAAAATAAAATTTAAAAATGGAATATATTTGTGACCTAAATCGGCTGGAAAAAAAGCTATCCGGAATTTCATGATATATATGAAATATTCAGGAAATTTAGGAAAAAGAAAAATTAACAAATTTTAAATACTCCAATATAAAGTTCCAAATTCCGTAACAATGAATAAATAAATAAAATGATTGAAATTAAAGAAGAAAGAAAAGTTGTTAGAAAAGTTTTCCAACAATCAAACAGTATTCAGTTCGCTTAACAGACGATCAAGCTCCTCTTGTAGTTGTTTCACTTTATTGTCCGAATGTTCCTTGGCTTCTGAAAAATGAGTAGCACACTGATTAATTAATTAATTTAACACTCTGATTTAAAGAAAATAGGATTTTAAAAAAAAAGAAAAAGAAACCAGAAAATTGATTAAAATTTTTTGGTAATACACACACTGCAAGAATAAATTTAAATTCTATTAGAATCCCTCTTTGCATCATTTCCAATTGTTTCGATGATAAATGCATTTTAGGAAATTAACGTCAAAAATCTGTCAGCAAAAAAAACGTACAATATTTATTCCAATTGATGATGATTAATAAAAATACAAAAAAAAACAATAATTTGTAAGTAATTGTAAAATTGGCATTATTGTCGAAATTTTTAGGTTTTTTTAGCAATTAATATTATTTTGTTAATATTTTTCAAATGGGAGAGTTTAGCTTAAAATTGAAAACAAATTAATTTTAATTATTTGCAGCAAAATTAAAATTCAAACGTAAGCGATTCAAATGTCACGTAAGCGATCCAAAATAAACCATTCCAATCAAAGAAATATTAAAAGAACAAAAATATGGTCGTTATGAAGGAAAAAGTAATGCAAACATTTATCAAAATTAAAGTTTGTTTAGTAACTGAAATGAAAGTTTACTAACTCAAAAAGAAAATGATATGATATTTCAGTAGAATAAAATGAATGCAGCAAACAAAAATTTTTATGATACAAAAATTTTGAAAAATTTCTTTTTTAAATTAATCAAGCAAATCATGAATATGAATAAATCGAAGAAATAAATGTATCAAATTTTAGATGATAAATTCTCACGTACGATAGTGTCCATATTTTTTTTAAATGATAAATTATTAATTACTAAGTGGATGAACCATTTTAAAAATATAATTAATCCAAAAATTTCTTAAGTGCCTTTTTTCTAAAAATATAATATATTATAATATAATAATTATAATATAATATAATATAATTAATCCAAAAATTTCTCAAGTGCCTTTTCTTTATCATCTATCAACTTGAAGTTAAATGTTGCTAATTTATTAATAATTTGAATTAATTTAATGATGAAAATTCCTCTTAAAATTTTTTGCTGCACTCAACATTTCTACCCTATATCAATAAACACCACGTAAGAAACAGAAACATCACGGAGAACACGCAAGTATACACATGCACACACGTTTAGAAAAAAAATTGACGAACAAAACGATAAACAAAAGTTAAATACGGTAGACGAATAGACGAATAATTCAGGAGGTTTGAATCTCCTGGACGGTTTGCTCGATCTCTTCCGTTAAATTACGTACACGTTCCTTCTCGATTAATAACTCATCTGTAGTTCTCAATAATTTACATTTTGGTACATAACATCACTTAACAATAACATCAACAAATAAGGACAAAACAAAAAAGTATGTCAGATTTAACTTATCTTAAAATTTATTATCATTCTTTTTGTCTTTGAGAATTAATAAATTTAATTAATTTAAAATTAACATTTAATTAACTTAAGATTCTGAATTTATAATATATATTGATTAATCCAAATAGATAACGAACGCTCAAAAAATTTTTCAAGATAATTAAAACAAAAGTTTAATCATTTCTTTTAGTCTAAATTAGCGTTCCTGCAAATCAAATCAATAATCATTCCTCCGTTTTCAGTCTTTCCTAATTATCGCATTTAATTTTGCAACTCTCTTAATATTCAAATCTATAACAACAGAATGGGATAGTATATATTTCAATCAATAATTCAAATTATTTGAAAAAATCCAGCTGCTAATTTAACTATTATAGATTCAAATCTTTTCGAGCAAAAGAAGAAAGAAATTAAACCCAAACAATCAGTTAAATTAAATTATAAAAATTCATAAAAACTTTAAAAACAAACCTTCAAGTCTGTCAACTTCCTTTTGCAATTTCTGCACTGATCGTTCAGCAAATTCCGCTCGAGTTTCTGCCTGAAATAATAAATTAATTAATTAAATAA
Organism: Cercopithifilaria johnstoni; assembly: GCA_916381525.1. Taxonomy (NCBI): domain Eukaryota; kingdom Metazoa; phylum Nematoda; class Chromadorea; order Rhabditida; family Onchocercidae; genus Cercopithifilaria; species Cercopithifilaria johnstoni. The sequence continues at coordinate 12,713 of CAKAEH010001449.1, forward strand.
TAATTTCCCGTATATTCCAAAAGCAAGAAATACATGCATTGCATGCAAAAAAGTGATAACTGAAAAATACCAACCACATTTAAACTTTAATGCTTTAAGCATAAAATTACAACGAAATACTTTCACAACAATGATAACAACACTGACAAACCTTATTAAAAAGATTTTACCTATAAATTCAATATATATATATTTTTTTTCCGCTAATATTAAAATAATCATTTCATACCATCAATCAATCATACCTCCTTTAAACGTGCTGAAACTGTACGAATTTGTTCCTCGTACGAATCTTCACGCTGTAGAGCTTTCTCTTCAGATACTTCCAGAGATTTCAAATTATTGCCAACAACACGAAGCTCTTCTTCCAATTCCACAATTTTGCTGCACAATTAACAAAAAAGAAATATGCAAAATAGGAAAAGGCAAAGAAATAAACTGGCATAGAGGAGAAAAAGTAAAAAAGTGAAAAATTAAATTATTAAATCGAAAATGACTTCTAAAATTTAATGAATATTATAATTTAAGAAAATGTTGAATAAGAAAAAATTATACTAAATTATATGTATCATTTTAATGAATAACTTAATTCTTATTAATTGAGCATTTCCTCATAGCAACACAACAACAGTTAACATTCACCAATACTACTACACACTCACAATTCAGCAAATATCTAACTTTTCGCAAAACAATATCAACTTTTTACAAACACAACACAACAAAGCAATATCGACTTTTTACAACATACAACAAAACAATATCAAACTTTTCCCGCAAGCACAATAAATACCATCAATCATTTGCTACCGATGAGATCAGCAGCATATTTTTCCATATTTTTCTTTCTTACTAATTATTTTTTACTTCTTACTTTTCTCCTTTACTTATTATAATTTACTTGTTTACTTATATGTCACTAAGCATATGATGATGCTACTTTTAAAAATTATAAACCTCTTACGCATTTTAATAAATTAATCCTCAATTCACCGCTCCTTGTCCTTATTGATTTTTTGCTAAGTATATTCTTTATACTACCTTTAATTATATTAATTAGCTTATTTACTCTATAACACAGCAAATCACACGCCATTTCCTCAATTTACATATTATTTTCAATTAAAAAAAAATCAATCAGAAAAACGATTGTAGCTCCCAATAATGATAATAATAATGGTAACAGAAATAATAATTAATAAAAATTAATAATAATTAATAATAATAATCTCTGACACTACGATTAGCACTTAATTTATTAATAATAGTATAAATGATAGTGAAGGAAAATTTTACGATCAAATTTAAGATCGTAAAATTTTGCTTTACTATCATTTCATCAACTTCGAATCATGTTGAATATTATAGTGACTCAAGGTATTCACTATAATATTCAAATTTTTCATTAAAAAAAAATTCAGCTATAAATCTTCATCCTTTTTCCACACTAATCTAACTTATACCAAATCCTAAACGATTATATTCGTTTAAAAAATTATTTTCTATCGTTAATTTATCAAAAATCACATAAATAGTAATTTTGGCAATAGTCATTTTACTAATAATATTTATTTGCTATTAAAATTGATAATGATAAATAAAAAAATTAATTGATATTTTTATTTCGAACGATTTATTAATCATCAATTGAAAAATTATCAACTATTTACCTGACTTAACCTAACTAAACTTAATCTATTTCTTAAAATCTACCATATTATATATATACCGCTGACCCCAATATTTTCACCATTTTCACCTCTTTAATCCGATCCTGTAAGCATTGTATATGATCGGAGAAAGAATTTTCACGTTGAAGAGCACGTTCCTCATGAACTTCCAATGTTTTCAAATTCATTCCTACAGCAACCAATTCCCGTTCCATTTCACGTGCTTTTCTGTTATTTCATTCAAATCAACATATTATTCCAAGAGAAAAGTTTTTCAAAAATAATCATCCTAATGTATACAATAAACACATAATCAATAACTTATAATTTGAAATTGAATTTTCATTCAAGATTATCACGCATTCATGTTTTTCAGAATAAAATCCATATTCATTCTATATCAAAAATTGATAACATATGGAATTATTCCTACTCAAATATAATCTTTGATTTCTCTCAAATATGATCATTCCAAAAATGAATTTCAATATTAATTAATTCCTAATTAACTGCATCACTCTCAAGATGTTAAGATTATGATGGAGTCATAAACAAAAAAATCATAATAATAGTAGTGATTTCTAATTTTTATTATTTGAGAATATTTGTAAACATACTAAAATTTCTTACCATCCTTATAGAGAAAGAGGGAAAAAAAACCTTCCACAACCTTCCACACTATTTACTCTACCTTTCATACGAATTTTACTCTACCTTTCATACGAATTTTACTCTACCTTTCATACGAATTTCACCCTACCTTTCATATGAATTTTACCCTGCCTTTCATACTATCGATATATATAACTACCAAAATAACTTATCCTCTCAGTCAGTTTCCTAAATATCACTTAAGTTAGGAGAAATTTAGAAAGGATATTTAAAACATTAAAATTTATCGCACCTTGCTTAATTAACACTTACATCTAAGAAATAAAATGAAACAAAAAAGACAATCGTAGACGTGGACATAACAATAATACCTCAAATTCATATATTTCAAATTAAAATTTAGCAATAATAATTTAACCTTTTTTTAAATTAAAAAAAAGAAAACAACTACTTCCCGAATTTCATTAAATTTTTCAATTTGATGGAAATTTTATCGAAAACTAACTTTTCACCGGCTTCAGCACGTTCTTCAGCTCGTTCCAAATCAGCTTCAACCATAGCTAATTTACGAGCTACCTGGAAATAAAAGCTGATGAAATTGAAAGGTAACTGAAATATTTAAGTAGAATGAATGGATTAATTAATAGTTACTTTTTCACAGCAAAAATGAAAATAATTTTTGGTAAGTGAAAAAAACAATACATTAGAATAATGAAATTTCACAAAACGACATGATTGATATTATAGGTAAAAAGAAGAGAGGGAATGGAACAGGCTATTTTAGTATATTTTAAACAATCATAATTATCCGATCAGTAGGAATGGTACAACGGTATTACCGGATAAAATTATGTATAACTAATTTAAAATAAGCTATCTAGCTAACCGGTCCAATTTTAGTCCCATAAAATAATTCATTACAGGCTTTCAATAGGACAAAACAATTTGAGTTTCTTTTTAACCTTCCTCTATATCTTCTTTTAACCTTTTAACCGTTCTAAACTATTAACTAACCTCTTCCATATCATATAATCTTACAGTTTCAACGAAAGATAAGGCATTCAAAGTCAGATACACACCAAAAAACACATAAATAAAAATTTGTAATTTAAAAAAAAGATGAATGTAATAAGAATTCCTGGATATATCAAAAGTTTCGAGATAAACATTTCAAAAATAAACAAACAAACAAACAAACAAACAAATCAATAAGGAAGGATTAGTAATAAAAAAATAATATTCGAAATTAACAACAAAATCGTCACATAACGAAAACATCATTAATGTTTTTCAACAAACTTTAGAATAAGAAAATTAATGCAATTCATCGAAATAAATTTTGTAAATATTAAAACATAATTTTGTGGACTAAAATGAAATAAACCAATAATAGAAATTGAATTGTTGGCTTATTTCATTTTCAATTTTTCTAAATTAAATTGCAAATTTAAGGATCAATAAATTAAGCAATTTAATTTTGAAATTTTAATTATTAGTAAACAAATCTCACACACATTAATAATTTATAATATAACTTCAAAATTGTTAGTGAAAAAAAAACTATTTCATTTTATCCATTCAATTAATAAATTCAAGTATGGAAATGCCTATCAGATGATAGCCATATCAAAATTATCAGTACGAGATTTTTTTAGCAATGATATGATAAATTTCAGGTAAAGTGAATGAAAAGAAAATTTTGCAAATAAATGAATGATGAAAAGAAAACAAAAAAATTGATAAAAATTCATGCACGCAATCTTTTAATGTAAAACATAAAAATTAAAGCATTCCATTGTTTCAATTATTTATTTTAGTTAACACTAATTATATGAAGAATGAATGAATGGACAACAAAAATCTACGTGAATTAGTAATAACATTACATATTTCATCCTTTTCTCTCTATTCTTTTCTCTTTCTCTCTCTCTCTCTCTCTCTCTCTCTATTTCACTCTTTCAGAGTACACTTTGTCACCTCATCGTATTTGCGATCAGCTTCTTCGGCTAATAATTGCGCTTCCTTCAATTGCGATTCCACAGTGTTCGCACGTTCTTCATCTTGGAATGAACGATTTTCCATAACTTTGCGAACACTAAATCCCCAATATAATACAATTATTTAATTACATTAATTATTATTACCTTTGTTTTTGCTAATTTCCATTTAATTACTAAGTTTCCTTTTCGTAAAAGAAAAAAAATTAAATTATTTCTTTTGAATTTTTGTTTACAAATAAATGAACAACTTATCAAAAATTATTTAATTTTTCAAATTTCTACTTCTACCTGTAATTTCCAAATATACCAAAATTCTACTTAATATATTCATTACTAAATTTTCTAATTATATATTTCGATAATCTTCCTTTGATGGAATTAACTATTATTATCGTTAATTATATAGATATGAAATGAAAGAAAAACCAACCGCCAGAAGCCTTCATCATCTTATCTATGCTGTACAAAATGATAGAGAAATTTTAATTTTAAAATTTCTCTATCATTTAAAAATAAAGGTGATAGAAAAAAAGATTTAAAAAGAATGACAGAAAGAAATAGAAGAATTTTCGAAGAAAAAGAAGAAAAGGAAAAAAAGTGGTACTTAAATTCCATGGTACTAATTTAAATTTGTTTAAAAAGAAAGAGAAAGTTAAGAACAAATAAAAATAGTAATAAAAAGATTAGAAGATAAAAACATAATATATATTTATGCATACATTAAAGAAATAGAAATCATTGAAAAGGAAAATTGAGAAAAATAAATGAATGAATAATTTCAAAGTTAATTGACTGACTGTAAACAATTTTCTATTGCATACATGTGATTTTATAAAATGCAAGAGTAAAATTTCGATGTAAAATATTACTATTAACTTCTCTATATTCTCTCTCTTATCTTCACCAATTCTATCTCATTGTTTTTCTTCAATTTCAAAATTAAACAACTGTAAGAATTTCAAGTTACAAAAGAAGTGACTAATTTCTCAAATAATAGTAGTATAATCTATCACTTATCAATGATACTTATCAATTAATCAATTTTGTTCTTGTACTTGTTAATTAATTTTATTCTTGATTAATTTAAAATATGAACAATTCAAATAACTAACTTCTAGTGAAATTTTGATCTTGCAAAGAAAAACATTCAATTAATTTTCAATACAAATTAATTAAAAAAAAAACAAAAAGCAAATAAGTTGGCAAGTATGCAAAATTAATATTGAAGAAAATTGTTAGCATTATATATATAAATAATAAGAAAGTGGTAAGTAACACAGCACAACCTCATCTGATTTATTTTCCGTTTCAACCAGTAATGTTTGAGCTTCACGTAATTTTTGTTCCAACTCACCGCATCGATCGTGATCTACGTCGATACGATTTTCCAATGCTTTACGTGCGCTGAATTGATAAGAAAAAACAGAACATATATATTGACATTTTCATTCGGTTAATTATATATATTAATTTAAAAATTTATAATTAGAATTAAAATATATTTAAAATATAGAAATACCATTATTAATACTATTATAGTTAACAAAATTATAGTTAACAATTATAGTTAACAAAAAAATTGATTTTCCTTTTTCTCTTTTTTATTCGTAAATTGTGATCAAATATATTTAAAATATAGAAATGAAATTATCATTATTTTTTTTTATCATGAACAAAAATACTCAGTAAAATTGTAATTAATGATTATCAATTAGAATGTTATCATTCTGTTCCCTTTCACCATTCACTGATAATGTTTACATAATTTGTAAGCATATTATTAAAATTGCTTAATTAATAAATTTCAATTTTCCAGTGAGATTTATGTGTAAATAAATTTCTCTAACTACTTAAATAGCAATCTTTAAATATTATTCATCATGGATGAAGTACAAAAATATTTTCTACAGTACTACTATAAGATTTGATATCTTTTAAATTATCAAATTGTATGAAAAATTATTGTATTCTCCTAAGTTTACCGTAGAAGAGAAATTATCAAGTAATACTATTAACTATTAAATAACTCCAATTGTTTTAAATAATTTATGAATTAATTTTAGATAATAGAAGTGAAAAAGCATGCAACATGCAATACATATATATGTATATTCAAGCATGCATAAAGAAAAACAATTAAACGATGAATTAAATCACATGCACTGTTGAAGTTGATAATTGATATTTGACAAGCTATAGTGATAAATTATTATTTAACAAGCTATAGTGATGACTTGATAAGCTATGATGATAAATAGTGATAATAATAAAAAAAAGAACGCAAACATAAGACACAAATGATATACTAATTCAATTTAATCACATAAACATAACAAATGCACGTAACACAAATAATTAAAATTAAAAAAAATCACGTAAATATATATTTTAGAAATTTCGAAAATCTATCATTTACATTCCTCAAAAAAAAAACATGTTGAAAAATTGTCGTAAATTCAACATAAATTCGCCTAAATCATCCAAATTTATCATCCATAAAAAGAAATGTAAAATTTTTTTCCCCAAAAAAATATTTTTAAAATAAAACAAAATAATATGTGTATTATATATATATATATATATTATGATATGATAACCTCTTCATATTTTCGATCTGCTTCATCAGCAATTATTTTTGCTTCATCAACTTGTATTTCCAAAACATTTGCTCGTTCCTCATCCTGTTGTGATCGTGTTTCCATTGATTTACGAGCACTATGATTTTAAAAAAAATGAAAAGAACGATTCAACTAATATACACACAAACACATATAAAAGACAGGACATATAACATACGATACATATATAATATATATGTTTAAGATCAAATATTAGTTATATACTTGAATATATATTTAGTAATTATATTTTATAAGTTTGTTTAATATTTAATTAGCTCATTAACTATTAACAAATAATCAGAAATTAAAAAAGTGAAAAAAAATTTTTTTTGTAAAAAATTTTAATACATAAAAATTTAATATATGAAATTGAATAAATATGATAAGATTAATGTGCAAATACGATTAGTGTAAAAGTTAGCATATTACGGTAAAAAAACCAATCTGTAAATTTTTTAACCGTTTATTTTTTAACTCTCCCTACTATTAATCAAAAATAATTTATTGCATTTATTTCATAGTATATTATTTAATATGCATCACTTATGTGTTAAGCATTTTGATAACTATTTAAATTAGTAGTAACTTATTATCATCATTCTTTATAAGCTCTCAGAATTAGTGTAACTCATTTCTCTCAAATTAGTGTAATTCATTTTTTTTCAATTATCAAAATTAATTTCAGGAAAAAATAAATATGAGTTCGGTATTGTATCTGTAATGTGTTCATGTAAATTAGAGTGCAAAATTAAAATGAAAGAAATTTGCTTCTAAAATTCAAGCAAATATGCTATTATTGAATGATCGTGATACCGTGAAAAAAAAAAACAAAGAAAACGGATTTAAAAAAAGGAAAGATGAAAACGGAAAAAATTGAGAAAGAGAGAGAGAATTTAAAATTGAAAATAATGAAAAAGAAAACAGGAGGCTGAGGAGGCTTTTTATGGAACGAATAACAATGGACAAAAAATAAATTACTGATAGCTTGGCTGCCGTTTCGGTTGGCTTCTCTTTTTTTGCATTTTTTTGCCGGTTAAAACAAAATTTCCGGAAAATAAATCCATATTGGAAATATTCCAGAAATTTGCAACACTACCAGCATATTTGCCGAAATTATTTCGCTGACCGTTCAGATTCATCAGCTGTATGAGTTGCTTCTTCCAATTTATCTGTTGCAATCTTCAAACGTTCCTCCGCTCGTTCCAATTCTTCTTCCAAAAGTGTCATACGACGATTCAAGGCTGCTACCTCAGCCTCCGCCTACAAGTTATACTTTTCTCCTTTGCATCTTCGTCACATTCCTTCTTTCCTTCCTTCCCTCCTTCATTCTTTCCTTCCGGTTACTATCTTCTAACCGGAAGAATGAAACATAACAAAATATCCCTAATATCCTAAAAATCCTACAAAAAAACAAAAGGAAAAAAATAGAAGGCAATTATGTAAATTCTCTATAAATCCTATATAATAATTATCTAAGATTTGCAAATTTAACTTTGTAATACCTGTATTAATTTGATTATTTTAATTCTATTATTTATCGCAGGGCTTTTTTCTTTTGCATAATTTATAGGTAAAAATTTTCGAAAATTTAAAAAATATTGCCATAAATTAATTTAATTATATTAAATAAAATTAATTAATATTTTTCATCAATTTCATATTTTGAAAAAATTATAAATTATTGCGGCATAGAAAAATAAATTTTATTTTATTTTTCTCTTATCTTTAATTTTCGGTTCGTTTTTTTTAACAATTAAATTTGATAAGTAAGTAAGCTGTTTGATAGTAAAATCAACAACAGCATCTTCCTCTTATCACTTTGTCACTTTTTGACATTATTTACCGTTCAGCTTCATCAGCTGCTTTTGATGCTTCCTCTAATTTTTCTGTGGCACTTTTTAAACGATCCTCTGTTCGCTCTAAATCCTCCTCAACAAGCACAATCCGACGATTTAATGCTGCTACTTCAGCTTCAGCCTAAAATAAAAACAACATTTAATTTCTCTTTTAAAACAATCTCTCAATTAATATTTGAAAATGCTTTAGATTGATAGCATTATCTCCTTTTGTGAAACTTTTTTAAAATTTTAAAATTTCAATTTTTCAATTTTCAAATTTGTCAATATTAGCTTTTAAAATTAATTATTCATAGCCAAAAATTCAATCATTATTATTTTAACATTATAAATTAGTCTAATTTGAATTCTTTTAATCATAAAATTTTTCTTTTCCTTTCTAATATCCTATAAAATAAATTAAGAATGAACAATTTTATATAATAAAATTATCAAACGAGGGAAATATTATATAAAATATTATTGGTGGAAATTTTTACAAATGAAATTTATAAAACTGCAATTTTATAAAATGACAAAATTATTGAAGAATGAAGAATAGGTTAAGTCGAAATAATAATAGTAATAATAGAAGTAAGATTGTAAAAGTATGTACTCGAAAGAAAAGATGACCAACAACAATATTACTATCAACAATTTCATCGCAATTGTCATTAACAAATTCGCATTCCTCTGCACCTACCAACCATTTAACAATAACTATTACTATTACTAACATTTCTTCAATTGCAATTATCTATTCTAATCTTCAACATATCCCTATCATACGATAATTTTACCTATCAAACAACTTATTTCAAAATTTACAGAAATTTCGACGAAAAATTTTTATAAATTTCGTCAAATAATTTGCCTAAGATAAATTTATCAAATAATTGTCAAAGATAAATTCAAAATTTGTCAAATAATTTGTCGAAGATAAATTTATCTATTTATTACTTAAATAATTATCATTAATGATAAATGATAATTATTTAATGGTTGAATGAATGATGATCAAATATACCTGTGAATAATTTACAAGAAATAATTTAATTTAAAGTAACATATATTAGGTTATCATATTTAACTTTCAACAATTTCTCAATAATAAATAACAAATAATAAATAATAATAATGATAATAATAAATAACAATAATGATAAATAATAATAAAGAATAATAATACCTGTTGAAATAAAATCAATCTAAAGTTTATGATCAGATATATTTATTATTTTGTAATCTCCAAAATAACATAATTCTGATCTATTCTTCAACGAATATCCCTATCCCTCCGTCCTTTTTCTAAGATAATGCTTAAATCTGATCTTCAATCTTTTATTCAATATATTATTATGATTATTAATACTATCATTATTAACCATTCTATTTATCGTAATCGTTCTTTAATATAAATAAATCTTGAAAATGAACCCATTTGAATTTTTAATTTATAATTCCATAATTAATTACAATTTTACAATCTTTACTATCTTGGCAAAAAAGCAAAAAAAAGCTGATCTCATTTATTAATAAATCTCACTCTATCTCATTCATTCATTCATTCTATTCCATTCATTCATTCTATCCCGCTCATCCAATCATTCATTCATTCTATCCCATCCATTCATTCATTTCATCCATTATTTCATTCTATCCCATTCATTCATTCATTCGATCCATTTTTTTCATTCTATCCCAATTCATTCATTCTATCTCATTCATTTATTTATTATTTATTTTAATTTCTATTATATCATATTTAAACCGAATAATATTTCAAAAATATTTTCTCTTCTAATTTTTCTTGCTAATTTAAAATAAGTCTTCAAGATATTGTCGTTGGAAAATTCTAACATAAAATCTTCCATAAAATATTTTTTCTCTCTCTCTCCCTCTTTCCCTTTCTCTCTCTCTCTCTCTCATTTTTCTAAGTGAAAAATTTTTCGCCCTCGCCAATTACGCACTATTATTGATCTTCCTCAACATTTTACCAATCTTTTCATTATTCATTCAAAAATGCAACGCAGATATTTTCAATTATTCAACAAAGACAGGGAGAGACAAAAAAGGAGAGAGAGGGAAAGAGAGCGAGAGAGAGAGAGAGGAAAAGAAATGAACGTGGAAAATAATAAATTTCCCTTTTCATCGATAACACTTTCCCATCGCATACATACAACAATTTCAGTATACATTCCAATTGATCATATTTGAAATAGAATATCAATTTCATTTCAAATATTTTAATTATTAAGCGTTTCAAATATCCTATTCTATTTTAATTCCCTACCATTTCTTTCATATAAGTCGAAAGATTTTCTTTATTTTTTTAAATTTTAGTTTTGCAAAATCTAATATAATAATAAATATGATGAAAAAGATTAACATAAATTATTCTTTATAATAAATGTATAAAATTATTAAATAATTGGAATAGTTTAAATAAGTAATTAAATATAAAATATATTTGAATAAGATAGAATTATCACTTATCATATCTCCTAATTATCATTAATGATATCATTTAAAAAAATCAACCATTCATTTATCATTCGCCAAAAAATATAATTGAATTTTCGAAAAGAAAATTAAGCTTTAGCTTTCAAATTAATTAATTTAATTTTGAAATAATTTATTAATTGGGTTTTTTTAATTTTAAATTGATATATATGTAAATGAAATAGATTACATAAAAATTAAATAATTAATTGAATTTAATATAAGTAAAATGGAATGGATTAAATAAATTTAAACAAAATTGAAAATAAAAAGAACGAACACTATTTAATACTAAAATTATAGTTTATTCAAATTTTTTCAATAGATCAATTTTAAATTTAAAAAAAAGAAAGAAAACCTAATTAATAAATTATTTCAAATTAATACACACATACATCTTCACGTTTCTTTCGTTCCTCTTCCAGAAACCGTTTCACTTCATCTGCTTCATCTTTTGCTGCTTCCGCTTCTTCACGTGCTTGTCGCATCTTTTTCTTCAGTACATCAAGAAGTGACGTCTGTTGTGCTCCAGCTTTTTCCGGTTTTGACATTTTAATTTCGTTATTTTCTTCTTTCTTCTTTTGTCACTTCTTCTTTTTCCTTCTTCCTACCAGCTATAATTATTTCACATTATATTACAACAATCAATTTTTGTATATCAAAATTATACCCTTATTGTTGATTGATTGCAAATTTATGGGAAACGATAAAACGAAAATCAAAATGTAACAAATATATATTATTTAAATTTTTTTTTTAAATTTAAAAAAATTATAGTTTAAATTAAAAAACAAAAGAAATTACAATTTCAGCCAAAAAATAAAACATTTGTTCGTATTTATATGAAAAGTAAACGATATTATATAATATAGGAAAATTTGAAATTAATAACTTAAAAGAACTGAATATAATCAAAACACTTATAATTTATATCAATTAAGAATTATCATATTTATATGAAATTTTATTTGTTATAATAATTTTTCTCTTTTTTTTCATTTAATATTTTCAATAAAAGAAAACTCAATTTAATCAAAACTTATTTACTTAAAATTAAGCTTTTTACATTAAATTAAAATAAGAAATCATTAATGTTTAATCAATAATAATAATAATAATTACTATTAATATTGCATTGTTATGCAAATGTATTCAAATAATTGAATATAACTAATAATTTATCATCAAATAATACTGGAAGATACATATCATTTTGTTTTAAGTAAAACTTCAACATGAGAAAAAAAAAAGACCACATTTTATTTCATTTTCAAAATTAATTTAAAATTTCATAAAGCTTTTAATGTTAGCAATAATTTTAGTATATAGTTATGAGATGACAAAGGAAAGAAAACATCACATTTCATTTTCAAATTTAATTAAAATTTCACAACAATAAATTTTAGTATATAGTTATGAGATGATGGCAAAAAAAAGATAGTTATGATGATAAAAAATTTTGGTATATAGTTAATAATGATATATAGTTATGATGACAAAAAAAATTTTAGTATATACTTAATAATGATATATAGTTATGATGATAAAAAATTTTAGTATATAGTTATTAACAATTTATAGTTATGATTAAAAAATCTTAGTATATAGTTATAAAATGATGGCAAAAAAAAGATATAGTTATGATAAAAGATTTTAGCATATAATTATTAATGATATATAGTTATGATGGTAAAAAAAGATGATTGAAAAATTTAAAAAAAACGGGAATAGAAATGGATGGCACTTCAAAAAAAACATTGTAAATTGAAGTGAAGTGACAGATTCACAATTGGTAGCAAATATATTTATATATATATTTGTATGTATCCATCATTACAACAAAAATTTACAATTTTAGTCTTTCTTTATTTCTTTTATCTCTTCTTCCTCCTCTTCTATCACAAACATTTCTCCTTTTTTACTCTCTCTCTCTCTCTCTCTCCCTCTCACTTATCCTTTCTTCTTCTTCTCTCTAATATTTGAATAATTTAAACTCTTGCTAAATAAACTAGTTTAGCTTTAGGTTAGTTTACAATCTTATAAAATCTCAAATCTCAAAAAGAATATGAGTAAAATTTCTGAGTGGAAAATTCTTCGTTTTGTAAGCATTAATTTTATATGATATTTACAGTCGATTGGTTATAAAAAAAAATAAAGTAAAATTGAAGCATTTAATCGCAAACAACCATGTCTCTATCCAATCTTCTCCTTTGTGACAGTCAAAAAATACGACGAAAAGAAAAGTAGATAATGATGATAATGATGATGATGATAATGACAGCGAATAGCAATGACACGATAACAATGATAATGATTTTGCTCTCTCTCTCTCTCTCCTTTTCTCTTTCTTCCCCACCTCTCACTCTCTCCCTCTCTTCCTCTCTCTCTCTTTATATTATTATCCTTACTAATCTATCTATCTACTAGTCCAGTCCAAATTTTTTTAAAACGAAAGAGAGAGAGAGAAAGAGAGAGAGAGAGAGAGAGAGAGAGAGAAAGCAAAAATAAATGAGAGAAGAAAAATCAGACATAAAGTTCGCATTCCTTTTTCTTCTACTACAAAAGAAAAGAAAGAATGAACAAACCGACTGGCACTAAGAAGTAGTGAATAGAAAGAAAATTGGATAGATTTTGTTCATTTGGAAGTTTAGAAAAAGAAGAGAATTATTAATTTGAGAAAAAAAAAATTAAATGTTTAATTAAATAATTTAAATTTGTTAAAGAGAAAAAAAATATTTTAATAAATTTAAATTATTTAATTAAACATTTGATTCTTCTTTTTCTCCTTTAATAATTTAATTAAGAGAGAAAAGATTGTTTGTAAAAATTTAAATTTAAAATTTAATTTTTGTTATTTGAATGTTTTATGATAAAATTTATGCTATCCATTTTAATTCATTGTGAACATTTCTCAAAATATTATTATTATTATTTATTATTACTCATATTATCATTCTTTACGACTATTTATATCATTATTATTATTATTATTAATTATTATTATTATTATTTACTACTATTCATATTACTATTAATATTTACTACCATTCATTATTTGCATAAAAACAACATAAAAACAATCATAAAATAATTTCTGTACTATATATATATATATATATATATATGCTTGTTGATAGCAATAAACAGTAATCTGAATATATCCATTCATTTAAAACATTGAAATAACCTATAACCTTTTTCCTTCGGTATAATGCTTCCAGTATAATTAATCAATAAAAAAGAAACGTGAAATATGTTAAATACTTCAAAAAATAAAAATAAAAATTCAAAACAGCTCCACAGATATATATATACAATCATTTTACGTTCTCCGGATCCGGTATTTGATGGAAAATTTAATCTCACTAACAATTTAATTAACAAACAGAATAGCAAAGACAACTTATGACAATCTTATCTAATAGTAAAATTATTTTAGTTTAATAAAAATACTTTCATTATACTTTCATAAATATCAACATTATGATAATACTAAAAATGATAATAAGCGCATTACTCTATCATATCAATTCAAATAGATTATCAAAAGTAATAAATTTGAATATACAGAAAAAGAGTTTATAACAGTTTGATTTTAGAAAATAAGTTATTAGCAACTTGTCACATAACCTGAAAATGATAAATATATGATTTGTGATTATATGTGATTATATGATAATATATGATTTACATTAAAATGTCCTCTTTTTTTCTCTCTCAATTAAAACAATTAATTTTTAAATTAATTCAACAAATAAATTGCTAAGTAAGTTTTATTTTTCCTCACGTAATCATTAAATTAACACGTGAACGTAAACATGTACTCAATATATAAACGTGTATTCAATAATTATAGATAACATCAGGAAAAGCAATAAAAACGGAAATTTACCAACACTATAAACAACATTAATACCTTTCTTCCTTCTTCATCAATGAATGAATAAGAGTGAGAGAGAAAGAGAGAGAGAGAAAGAAAGAAAGAGATTAAGAAAGGAAGAAGAGATTAAAAAATATTAAATTTGTGAAATATTTCATTCATTCATTCAACTTCTTTATTCTATCTGATTTTTTTGTTTTATTCCAATCAATCAATAATCTATTGATTAACATCCAATTCATTGATCATTAAATTATGCAAAAAATATCCCATTTATTTTACACTGTTGTTTTTGCTCTAATTTTCATCAATAATTATTCGAAATTTTAAAGGAAATAAAATCTTATATTAGTTTATTTTTAACATTAAAAATTGAAATGAGAAAAATTATACATCAATTTTTTCTCATTCTCATAAAATATATTTAATCGATTGATTAATTATTCAACAAACAATCAATGAATCATATATTTATTATATATGTTATTATACGTATTAACATTATACATATTATCACTATACATATTATTATCATCATACATATTATACATATATATATATATATATATATATATGGAATATAATTCAAAATTATCGAAAATTATATTTTAAAATTATTTTCATTATTACTATAATAATATGATATTCTCTATCATATCTTTATTACATAAAATAAAGAATTTAAAAAGAGAGCTGTAAAAAGGAAACTATACGATTTCATTTCTCTCTTTTTCTATCGATTAAAGAAAAGATAAAAAGGAAAAAAAGACAAAAAAGAAGAGAGAGAAAGAGAGTGCAAAAGAATGGAATAATATAAAATAAAAAAATGGAAGATAATAGAAAAAATTGTGAATAGAAAAATAATAGCAGGAAAGAAAAAGAAATGTTAATTTATGATGCAGAGAATTAATGGATTAGAATAGAATAGGAATAGGATAGAATGAATATGATAATTTGATGAGTGAAATAATCCGATTGATAATGAATGCACATGTAATTGTTATCAATTTATAACAATCAATACCGAATATTATCACTATTGATGGAATCGTTGATAAATCAAAAATTGGTAATTTTATAATTATTCAAGTTCATAATTTCGTTACAATAGCAATTAAACAGTTGCAGCAATATATTCTTATTATTACCATTATGATTATTATCAGTTGTAGTAATAATGAGACTAATAAAAATGGAAATGATTGTAATGATAATAATTAGCAAATGAAATTGTAATTGATAAAAAAACAAAAGATGAATTCATTTATTCGATCAATTCACATTTCATTACCAAATTATATTATTTCATTCTTACTAATTCTTTCTTTATTCATTAATTAATCTATTAAATGTAACAAAATTAAATTGTAACAAAAAACAAAAACAAAATCAGAAAGATAATAAAAGAATGTTACAATGATAATTTGAATTTTAACAGTAATTATTTTAAATTCAAGGTAAATAAAGCTAATTAATTAATTTACGAAAAAGAAAAGTTTCAAAATCGGAAACAAAATTTAGATTCTAAATAGAATTTAAAATTTTCAAAATTAATTAGGCAAAAAAAGAAAAAGTCAATTTCAAAAAAAAAGGCATTTTACGAGGACTAAGGTTGAAATGAATGATTTTGTTAAAATGAAAGATATTTAAAGAAAGGGAAGATAAAGAGAGAGAGAGAGGGAGAGATGAAAAGAAAGGGAATAAGAGAGAGGTAAGAAAGACATTAATTTCTTCTTCCATTCACTAACAACCCTACAAAGAGTGAGTTCGAACACTACAAGCCATAACGGCGGCTGTCGCGTGAACAATTTACGGCCAGCCGAGGCGGCCTGTAATGCTAACAATCTGCCTAACCAATCTTTAGATTTTTAGATTAAACTGGTATGCATACATACATACATACATATATGCATATGTATACCCACCCATCCTTATACATACATATATGGACGAATACCACACATTCATCCATACACATGCATTACATACGTACATACATTCATGTATATGTACGTCTCCACACACATACATACATACACACACACACACATACACACTCCTACGCACACTTTTTTACCCCCTCCCACGCTGTGAGTAACGATTACGCAATTGATGGGTAATAGAGAAGAATGATTTTTTGGTAGTAAAAGTGAATGTGATGATGATGATGATGATGATGATAGTAGATCGGGTAGTGGGAGAAGGAAGAGAAAGAATAAGGGGGCGAGAAGCTGGTCACTTGTTACTTTTCGTAGATTAATCTCTGATCTTTTCTCCATGTCACTAATGAACCCTTTGTGACCTCATCATAGTAGAATTCCTTGATAAATTTTAATCGAAAATGCTCATAGCATAGATAGTATATCCAACCGCTTACTATTGTTGGATCATTAATAAGAATTAATATAATTAAGATATTATCGATAAAATCTGCTTCAACTAAATTTTTTTAACATTTCATATATATAACCGGATAAGTAAATCGTAATCTGGAATGATATAAGTGATAAGGAAGAATAGAATGATTCATTTTGAATACCAAAATGGAAGACTAATTTCTTGTCTCTAATATTTATTCATTTCATTTGACAGATATTTATAAGGATTTGTTATAGCATACTTTTGAACTAATAGACAGTATTGATTTATAATTATTATAGGTAATAATGATAATAGGATATATGGTACTATTGTAGTATTTTGGATAATATAATAGGTATAGCAATTTTAATGATTAAGTAATTATTTAAGCAAATGATAAGAGATAAAAAATATCATAGATATTAAAATTTCAGAAAAACATTAACCCTAATTATAATATAATAATATAATTAAATAATTGATAAATGGTTAAGAAACAAATTATTCGCGTGATAATTTTACATTTATGATAAGATAACAAATTCATATCATTTAATCAAAAATATTACGAATAAAAATTTTTTGAAATTTTACTTATCGAATTTTGGATTGCGAAAGTCTTTTATTTATCAATATAAAAATAATCGATAAGAAAAAGTTTGAGAACATAACAACAACCGGTATCTCTCAATTACTCCCCGCTCTTCTCTCTTCTCTTGATGTTTAATTTAAACATCGATCGCAATTACTGTACCATTTGTTTTTGTTTACCATTAATTTTTTGTCCTCACTATTTTCATTTAATTTTTAGATTCGAGGTGATTAGCTGTTTCGTTGCTGTTGTTGTTGTTGTTGTTGTTGTTGTTTATCGTTGTTGTTTATTATTATTTATTGTTTATGTATACCCCTAATTTACAATCATTCTAATCGATGAATAATTTTTTATCTTCTTTATTTTCATTTAATTTTTGGAGTCGATGTGATTAGCTGTTTCGTTGTTGTTGTTGTTTATCGTTGTTGTTTATTGTTGTTTATTGTTAATTCTGGTAGATGAAATCCATAAGTTTGCATATATTTTTAAATAATAAGCATTTTTTAAATAATTTATATCTTTTCTATTGTTGCAATTATTTTTAAATACTAATTTCAAAAAGGTAAAAATTTATGAAATTTTAAATATATGAGAAAGTAATTGTTAGCTAAATAAAAATATTAAATTATTTTATCTTTTATTATTATTCCATTCAATATTATTCGATGAAAATTGGTTCATTAATAAATTATTATCAATTTTACAGGTAAAATATTCAATGAAAATTGGTTCATTAATAAATTATTATCAATTTTACAGGTAAAATATTCAATGAAAATTGGTCCATAAATAAATTATTATCAATTTCCAGGTAAAGTAACGCTTCATTCAATTGGTTCATTGGCTTCAAATTATAATTCTGTACCATTTTCATACAAGTTTGATAACAATCTCCGAAATTTTGATTGAAACTTTCTAATCAAATAATGAACAAACTGTAAACAATATTCTCTCTCTCTCTCTCTCTCTCTCTCTAGAAGTATAAATACAAACAAGTAGGGTATATACCGGTGGATAAGATCAAATTTGATTTTAAAGGTGGAAAATTTTCTAGTCTGAGAATTAAACTTATGAAAAATGTCATCTCAATAGATAATGAATAAATCGTCATAAAGCATATTATTCAGATTATATTAAATTTTCTAATAAATATATGATATATTATTAAAAGGATAATTATTGATATTGTTTTTGTTGTAACCAAATTTTTCATTTATTTAAAAATATTAAATAAATTGAACTTATTGAAAATATATAATTAAAAACTTAAATATGTAATTAAAAACTTAAAATACATAATTAAAAACTTCTAACTTATTGACAATATGTAATTAAAAACTTAAATATGATATTATTAAAACTGAAATGATTAAATTTAACAATTTTCACTTTTCATATAAATATAACTTGAAAATTTCATAATTTATAAATGCGAAAAGCATAATATAAATGTAATCTATATCATTGTTTTATTAATTTTTCCTTAATAATTAAGTGTGGTAATTAGAGTTGCCTAATAATTAAGCGTAGTAATTATTAAATATAGTAATTGGATGTTGTATAGTTTTAAAATTGTACAAAAATTTTACAAATTAATAAAAGGAATGAAATATTTCGGAAAAAAAAGATCCCAAATTGATAAGATAATTAATCAATAATTAATTTTAATGTAAAAGTTTTTTTATAATATATTTATTGAAAAATTAATAAATTAATTAGCTGAAAATTTATTTAGAATTTAATTAGCAAATTAATTCAAACTTAAATTTTATTACTCTTTTGTTTAATTTAACTTTTGATATAATTTGTTAATAATTCTTTTCATCAACTTTTATAAATTACGATTTTCAATTTCATTTACGAATACATTAAAATATGCTGGAAGAAACAATTAGGGATGCATATTGCATTTTTATTGATGGTAATTAAATTGAGAATTAATTAATATACCCTGCGGGTAAAATGATGGGTAATGAAGGCTGAAATCAATTACAATAATAATAAATATATGATGTCGATGATTGTCATCAAAAACGGGATTTTCAACACATCACTACAATTTGTAGAAAATGATCAAAATACCTTTCTTTTTTTTAAAATCCTATTTCACATTTCCAATTACATTTAATAGATTTGTTTAGAGAAATAAAATGATATTAGGGATAATAATAATGCATGAAATTAAATTTCGAATAGAATTTAAATTAATTTTTCTCAAAAATTGTCAAAATTTTTGAATTCTAAATCGAAATTCATATTTAAATATATAATATTATAATGAAATTAATAAAGCCTTTGTTTCTACATAATTTAATGATAATTTAAGAAATTTTGATTATCACATAATTTAGTGATAAATTAATAAATTTTTATTATCACATAATTTAATGGTAATTTAAGAAATTTTCATGACATAATCTTTTTATTATCACATAATTTAATGATGATTTGATAAATAAGATATGTTTTAATATCATAATTTGACAAATTAATAAGATCTTTTATCGTGATTTAATAATTTAATAATTAATGATAAATTAATAAATTTTTATTATCACATAATTTAATGATAATTTAATCTTTTTATTATCACATAACTTAATGATGAATTGATAAGATATTTTTTATTATCATAATTTGATAAATTAATAAGACCTTTTATCATAATTTAATAATAAATGAATTGCATTAGCTCATAAGCTATCGTACTAAAAAAATTCCAAATGACAGAAGGAAATGATAAATCGTAGATTTGAAATATTTGGATGTGATAATAAAATATGATCAAATTGGACATATAAGAATAAACTAATGATAAGGAAAAGAAAAAAAGATAAAAGTGATTTTGGATGATAATTCAGAAATTCGGGGAAAAAAAATTTTCAAATTTTAAATTTCAAACTTATTAAATTATATTGAAAAAGAAATGAAGAAATATAGAGATGATTCATCAATTATTCATCTTTAAAAATGAAAGTTGTGGACAGACAAAACTTTAAAAATGAAAGTTGTGGACAGACAAAACTTTATGCCAAATATATTTGCGTTTACTGAGAGTGAAGATTAAATATATATATGCGATACAGTTCGATTTAATTCCTAATTTTTCCTTCATTCTCTTTCTCCCTCTCTTTCTTTCTCTCTCTCTCTCTCTCTCTCTCTGTTGAAGAGGGAAATTGTCCATTTCAAGTGGACTAATCAAATTTATTCCATCATGACAAAGTATTATTTTGTCTCATTTATTTTGCATAACTTTTATTTCCGTCGCTTATTCTTAAATGCTATTTCACTTCAATATGACTTATTTCCCTTTTTATTTAAATCAAAATTTTATCCTATTCCATTCCTATTCCATCCCATCCCTATTCTTTTCTATATTCCATTCCATTTCTATATCATTTTATTCCATCCTATTCCTATTCTTTTCTATAATCCATTCCATTTCTATATCGTTTTATTCCATCCTATTCCTATTTTCTATATTCCATTCTATTTCTATATCGTTTTATTCCATCCTATTCCTATTCTTTTCTATATTCCATTCTATTTCTATATTATTTTGTTCCATCCTATTCCTATTCTTTTCTATATTCCATTCTATTTCTATATCATTTTATTCCATCCTATTCCTATTCTTTTCTATATTCCATTCTATTTCTATATCATTACTGATAATTTCAACAATGTTAGGAATTGTTAAAAGTTTGAACTCGTAATATTAGTATTACAATTCTGATATGTTAGTTTCTTTCTTCAATTACACTATGATAGCTTTAATTCTTAATTTTAATTTTTAATTTTCAATTCATATATTTTCCATTTCCGATATGTTATAATACATAGAACGGAGAGAGAAATTAACAGTGAAGAAGAAAGATAACTGAAAGAAAAATTTTAGAGAGTATAAAATTAGCTCAATTCTGCAACCATTTACAGATACTTCTATTCATTTTATATCTATCAATTTTAATTTCAATTTTCTTCAACGTCTGCCTATTTTCTATTCGAATACTATTTCACATTCTTTCATCTTTTTCCATTTTTAATTTTCAAATTTAATTTCCTTTTTTATTTGATCATTTCTTTACAGCCAATAACAATTATTGCCCGATAAAATTAACTATAACAATATCATATAAATATAAAGGAATTTTTTGAAAAAGAAAATGATAAAAAAAATTTATGACTGATTTAACAAATATGAAAATGAAACGGAAATGATAAGAGAGAAGTTATCGATGTAAAAATTGTCAAATATGAATAATAATAATAATAATGTGAAGGGGAGGGGAAGGATTGTTATTAATCATCTTTTACATATTCTTATGATTTCACTGATAACAATTGCATTAAAAAGAATTTTCCGCCTTAACTTTCGGAATTATTCCCTTGATAATATGCTAATCGTTATTATTATAATAATATGATAACAACAATTTTTATAACAATTATTCCGTTGATAATAATAGGAATAATTAGAATAATGCTGATGATAATGATGATGATGTTTAAGTGGTAGATTCTTTCCTTCCCAAATGAATAATTGATTATTAAGCTGATTATAATTATTATTTTTATTAATAATAGTAATAATAATAATGATACTACTAAGCATAAAATAATTGTATTGTTTTAAACTAATTACGGGAAAAATTTTTGTATAAATGAAAAATTAATTTTAATTAAAAAATTACGAGCTAAAAAATTAATCAAATGATATGATCTATGAGTTCAAAACAAATTGTTATAGTTGCAATATTGCCGATCGTTTGTATACAGTTAAATTTATTCCTATCATTATTAAGTATATTATATTCATTTAAACATTTCCAATTATTCATTCAATTCCGATCATTCATTTATTCAATTTTAATTGTATTAAATAAATAATTAATTATTAGAGCAATTTGAATGGAATGAGAACAAAAAAAAGTTTTATAGCAAAATTTATCGAAAAAATTTTTTTATATGAAATATAGTTATAATGATCATTGATCTTTGATTTTATTTTAAAATATTATTGTAATCAAATTCTAAAATAATTATTCATTCATCGAAATTATTATTAATCACAACGATTTTTTATTCCTAAAACTTTTTAGGTATTTTAGCGCTAAAAGTAACAGGTAGGAATTTTTCTTGGAAATTTAAATTATTTACATATTTTTTAATAATTGAAATAATTTTTGCTTCTTTTCTCCTCTGATATTTATTTGATGATAATGATGATGATAACAATAATGCTAATGGTTAATGGTATGATATCTACTTGATAATAATGATGATAATAATAATAATAATGCTTTAGTGGTATATTTCTTCTTTCCCTAATGAATAATTGATTAGCTTGCCTGATGGGTTCGAAACACTTTTGTTGTAAAGTAACTTCTACCAAACGCAACACACACACACACACACACACACACACACACACACACACACACACACACACACACACACACACACACATACACACACATATATATATACTTTCCAGGCATATACACACATAACGCGATATTATTTTTTGCATACGGGAATATGGACTGGCATTTATCCACACATCTATGATGTATCTTTGTGTAGCGCTCAATATGATTTGGTGTAGTACGGTGTGGCGAGACGTGCAAAAACATATAGTGCAGTTTGATATGGTGTGGTATGGTGTAACATATTGTGACGTGGTGTGGTGCGGTGTGAAGTGATCTGATTATAGTGTAGTGTAGTTTGGTGCAGTATGGTGTGGTGTAGTGTAATATGACGTGATGTGGTGTAGTATGGTGTGGTGTAGTGAGAGCGATGTTGTGGTATGAGGTGGTGTAGTATGACATTATGTGGCGTAGTGTGGAGTAATGTAGTTATAATAGGTGTGGTATGGTATAGTATGGCGTAATGTAGTGTGGTATGAAGTATGAAATGCGACATGCCAAGGTGTGGTATAGTGTAGAGTGCGCTGCGATATTATGGTATTATGCAAAAAATATCTATCATTCAGCGAGGATATGATAGTGAATTTAAAGCAATAGAATGAATGAGATAAGCTTGAATAAAAGGACAAAGGTTAATGTGGTTGTTTGTTTCTTCGAAATACGTAAATACTGAGGAAGTGCTTTTGTTATTTCTATTTGCTATTCGAAGAACTTTTTGAAAATCAAAAACAAAAAAATATGACGTTGTTTAAAAATTAAACCTATCAGATTAATTGCTTAACTTATTTTCATTGCTTATATATAATTAAGCATTTTTATTAATGCTATAGTAATATGGAATTAATGCGGATTACGATACTGGAAAACGATCACGATCATAATATCTATGCAGAAAGAATTTTCATTCGGGATATATTGGAATTGGAAAACATTCCAGCATTTACTGTATGGATGAATTGTTACTTATAAAAGAAGGAAATATACGATATGTGAGATATGATATAGAATGATATCCTTGATAGAAATGATATCCTTGAAAGAAGATAATGAAATTTTTAGAATTGGAAAACTTTCCAGGATTTACTGTATGGAAGAATTTTTAGGTGTAAAAGAAGGCAATATACGGTATGTGAGATATGATATGCAATGATATCCTTGATAGAAATGATATTCTTGAAAAAAGATATGAAATTTTACAAAATTTGATGATTTATAGTTAATGCAAGTATTTCACATATCGCTGAATGATTATTATCATTAATATTCTTAAAGACCATCGTTGACATTCTTAACCGGATTAACCAAAACAGTCATGTTTAAAATGACGAACTGGATTTATCGAAACTGTTAAATAATTGATGATGCGAATATCAGATAATCAGATTATCACTCTGTCATTTCAAATGAATTAAATTAATAATAAAAAATGATAAAATTTTAACAATTAAATGATTATTGTAATCGTCAAAATATAGCATACATTTACGGAAACAATTCCGGAATAAAAGCAATGGCAATAAACATTATTGAATAGAAACCGAAAATGGGAAGAAACAAAATTGTGATTTAATTTTTACATCAATTCAAGAGAATGTGAAAAATGTTTTAAAAAATTATTCAAAAATGGAATGCAATTAATAGTTTTCGATTAAAATCTTAATTAATGACAATTTAAAAGAAAAGAAAAAAGATAATACCAATCAGATAATTAATTAATTATCAAAAAATTTTCACAGTTTCTTGGGGGAAAAAAAAGACAGAAATGGACTAAATTTAACTGAGAAAATGAAAGGCAAAGAATTTTGCCTGAAAATAATTTTTAATATTATAAATTTACCCCAAAAATGTAATCAAATCCAGTCCGAAATTTATGCCAATGCAATCCGATCCGATATTTATGACAATGCAATCCGGTCCGAAATTTATGAGAATGCAATCCGGTCCGAAATTTGTGACAATTCAATCCGGTCCGAAATTTATGAGAATGCAATCCGGTCCGAAATTTGTGACAATTCAATCCGATCCGATATTTATGACAATGCAATCCGGTCCGAAATTTATGAGAATGCAATCCGGTCCGAAATTTGTGACAATTCAGTCCGGTCCGAAATTTGTGACAATTCAATTTTTAAGAATAACATCTATTCCGAAAAAGTTTTATTTATAAGAAAAATCTTTAAAGTGTTTTATTAGAAAATTAAAGAAAAGGAATTTTTTATATGAAAGAATATCACCGATATTTCGATGATATATACTAAAATCAGGTTTAATTCATTAAGCATTTCTCTCTCTCTCTCTCATCTTTTTTTAGGGATAATTTCAACTGATACATTAAAACTTTTTAAATTTAATAAATTAAATTCTTTGACTAAAAATTATCAAATCAATAATTGTATGAAATTTTATTCCATTATAATAAATAACATAAAATTTAGCAAAACCTATAATTGCATGAAATTTCATTTCATTTTAATAAATATTTATAAGCTTTTATATATTATCAATCTATCGCTAATTTATATATTATCAATTTATTACTAATTTATATATTATCAACTTATTACTAATTTATATATTATCAATTTATCGCTAATTTATATATTATCAATTTGTCGCTAATTTATATAATTATCAATTTATTACAGAACTTTAATAACAAAAACAAAGAAAAAACAGATAATTAATTTTAGTACATTTTTAGAGAATTGAAAATAAATAAATCAAAATTAAGAATGACACAGAAAATCTGTTCAAAAAAGATTATATAAAATTAAGTGAACGAATATGACATACATATAAGTGACAGAATGAACGATAAATATTTTATTTTGTTTCATTCAATAAAAAGAGAAAGACAAAAAAAACGACAAACCTTTAATTCGATGGATGATTGAATTTGTTGTTTGTTTGTTTGTTTGTTTATTTGTTTACTTGTTTGTTGATTTGTAATTGACAGATTGTGCTCGTATGAGGAGGATTACAGCAAACGATAAAGGTGACAAAACAAAATTTCTTTTTTAAAGTTGAAAACAAACATCTTCTGTACGCTTATTTTATTTTCACAGATAATTTTTTAAAATTTTTAAAATAAAAATTAATAAAAAAGAAATTTGTCAATTCTCATTAATTATATATAAATAATTAATTTATATTAATTACGATGGAAAAAATCATTTTTTAAATTTTTATCAGAAAACTTCATTTTTTGTCTTACCTAAAAAACATTAATACGAATTATTTTCCGGAAAATTTCTCATTGTTTAAATTTATGAAATAATTATTTCATTAATTATTTCATATTATTAATGAAATTAAGGTTTAAAAAAAAGCTTACGTATCAATTTAAAATTATAATTAATTAAAATTAATTAGAATTTTCAATTTGATCAATTAATTTGTGCTATTAAAATTGAACAATTTCAAAAGATTTCTCACAAATTTAAGTTCCTTAATTAATCTAATATTATAATTAACGATAGATAGTAAATAAAACAAAACAAACGGGAGAAACGAAAGGAAAGTTTACCTCTTGAACTTTCTTTTCTTTATCTTCTAAGTTTGTATTTGCAACAGCTAAATCTTCCTGCGCTTTATCTAAATCATTCTCTGTTTGCATCATTTTCTTTTGGGTATCTCGAAGTTCCTCCTCAATTCGTTCCAATTTATCCGTCATTTGTCGTACTTTTTCTTCGGCTGCATCGGCTCGATCGAGAGCATTATCCTTGAAAAACATTCATTTTTATTATTTCAAACATTTCAATAAATTATAATTAACTTCAATAAATTATAGTAAACTTCAATAAATTATAACAAACTTCAATAAATTATAACAAACTTCAATAAATTATAATTAACTTCAATAAATTATAGTAATAATTTATAACAAATAAACAATGATAGGCGAAAATTTTTCATTACAATTAAGATTATTTAAATTCAAATTTTGAAATTAACAAATAGCACCAAAACTTTTCCAAAATTTTATTACAATTGAAAATATCTTTAAATTTAAAAAAGCGATTTAAAAAATTATAAAAATTACGGAAATTTAAAAACAAGTCTTTTATCTTTTTTTTGATTTCAATCTTTAAAAGAAGTTTTAAAAATAATTTTTATGAATATAATTTGAATAATCATAAATCGATTTATTATTTCTTTATATGAATAAATCGTGAAAATTTCTATTATAATGAAATGATAAGCGTGATATATAATTGAAATAGATAATGATAAAAATGATAGCAATTTCACTGAGTAAATTTAATTTGAAATTTTTGGCATATTTGCAATGTTTTAAAAATGAAGTTTAATTATGTCTTATATTATTTGAGAATATTTTGTACGGGCAAAATTTTGAATTTTTCATTTCATTGATTATATTTTTGAAATTTTTTTAGTAATAAAAATTTCAGGCGATATTTGAAAATATACAATTTATCAATTGTAAAATTTAATTCATCCGATCGAATATATCAGTAGATTGATAAGAAAAAGAAATTAAGCATGATAATCAATTTGTCCAAGTTTATTTGAATTATCTTCAGAATGATTTTACACGAACTGTTATAATATTACTTTGCTTTTATATTATAGTAATTTTATCTTTGCAAAAATATATTCATTTACTTAATAATATTTATCAATAAAATACGTGATAGTTAATAATATTTATTGATGGAATACTTAGTACTTAATAATAATAATAATATTTATCGATAAAATATATTAACATTTCCATTCTTATTTTATTTCGATCAAATTAATTAAATAAATATTTCTTCTAATTCATTCAATTTTTAATTTCTATTCAATTCATTCAATTATTTCATTTCATTTTATATCTTATCAATATTTTCTCGAAAAAAATGCAAAAGACAAAACGAAACGATAACAGAATATTTTCGGTGAAATAATTTCATTAATATTAAAATTTGTAAACAAATAAAAATTAAAAATAAATTAATCCCAAAAAAAAAAAGAAAATGAAATTAAAATATTTTATTCAAAAAAAAATGAATTTCGATCGCAAAATATTTTGTCGAAATTTTTTAACAAAACTAAAAAACTTTTTGTCGAAATTTTCGTCAAAATTTTTCTTTCGTTTTTTTTTTTTCATTTCTTTTCTCTTTTCTACTGTAATTAAATTCAGGATGAAATATTTATAGAAATTTCCTAAATTATACGACGAGAAATTGCCAATGTTTTTTTTCTAAAATAATAATAAACCGAAAATTTTCGCAAATACTAAAAAGGTTTTTTTTTAAAAAAATAGAAATGAATGAAATGATTTGAATAAATTATAATTTTCGACAAATTTTTCTTGCAAATATTAATAAGTATCATTAATTCTTTGATTGTTTTTTTTTTTTGTTTACGATTTAAATAATTATGAATTATTATTTAGTAATTTTTATTTTCGTATTTTAAATACATAAATTTCCTTTTTGTATCGTAGAATTAAAATTTCAATTAAAATTAATTAAAATTTGAATTGAAATTAATTAAAATTTGAATTGAAATTAATTAAAATTTGAATTGAAATTAATTAAAATTTGAATTGAAATGAATTAAAATTTACCAATGTTATTCATTCCTTTTGCAATTGAAGTTAAACTTTTATTTCATTTGTATTTACAACTTTATTATATAAATTCATTAGGCATTTTATTTTTGATATCTAAAAAGTTGAAATTATAAGTTTTGAAATTTCGGAAAAAATTTTTCATCATTTATTCAATAATAAGAAATTAAAGATAATATTGCCTCCTCTTCATTTAAATTAATTTTTTTGATTTAATTTTAATTTTAGCAATTTTAGCATATAATTCACTAATCCAATCAATATTTTAAATAACCGAAAAAGTTTAAAAGCATTAATTTTATTCTTAAAAAAAAATTTTTAAGCATTAGTTTTCCAAATCTAAAATTTCCTCATTTATTATCAGTTTTATTAATATGATAACAAACTATTCTCAATATGATAACACACACTATCCTTCTTCTATCCTTATCATTCATAAATTTATGCAAATTTTTTGACAACTTTAGCATATAATTCGCTAATTCAATATTTTCAATATCCGAAAATGTTAAAAAGCGTTAATTTTATTCGAAAAAAAAAATTTAAATCATTAGTTTTTCAAAATTTAAAATTTCCTCATTTATTATCAGTTTTATCAATATGATAACAAACTATTCTCAATATGATAACACACATTATCCTTCTTAATCCTTATCATTCATAAATTTTATGCAAATTTTTCTATATTATTTTCTCTCAGGAAAGAAATAAAACACTAAAGAGAAATAAATACCTTCTCGATTTTCATCGCCTGCATCTTTTTCTTGATCGCATCCATTTTTGCTTTCCTTTATTTTTCCGTTTAATTTATTCAATAATAAAAATAAATTTTCCGACTAAAAAAAATCGGAAAAAATTATTATCAAAAAATTTAGCTAAAAAAATACAAAGAATAAAACGAAACGAAAAATATAAATATTCTTGAAAATTTGAAATCATCGAATGAAAAAGAATTAGTAATGTTAAGCTCAAATAACAGCAACGGATACGATGACGTACAATGATAATGATAGTATATCATGTTATGTGTGTGGGTGTGTGTGTGTGTGTGTGTGTGTGTGCATCTCTCTCTGCGTGTGTGTGTGTGTGTGTGTATTTTATGAATTCTCCCTATCACCACTGATATATTTTAACATTTAGAATTTTTTTTGTCTTTTTCTTTTCCCTTTTTTTCTTATCTTTTCATTTATATTTCGTTCATTCGCTCTCTTCTAATTTAAACGTAAAATTTTTCAACATTTCATTAAACCTTTTTCATTTAATAACTTTTCCTAACATATCTTATCATTACTTTGAATAAAATTATTATCATTATTTTATCAGATTAAAAAAAAAATCATTATCATTATCATCAATAACAATAACAACAACATTATTATTATTTTATCATTATCATTATCACCATCATTAAGAACAATACCAACAACTACAACAGTAGTGACGACGAAAGTTTATCATTATCACTATTATTATTATCAATAAGAATAGAAGAACTATTTAATATTAGCAAGTTAGCAAATAAGTAAAAAAGGTAGGATGATGAAAGGAATAAATTTATGCAAATAACAAACGGAATGAGAATAAACAATTTTTGTTATTATCAACAACAACATAGTAGCTGTGCTAGGAAGTAAATAAGTATATCAGCAATTAAGTAATTAAGTAAAAAGGAAACGAATGAATATAAATATGTAGTACTGTTAATTATGAGAATTCGAATTGAGCAAAGCTTGGAAACATTCCGTTCGTTACAGCTAAATGGAACGAATCCTTTCCCTATCGCTTACATTTTCTTACTTCGCTGATATTCTTATACTGTTTCGGTTAAAAATTCCTCTTTACACACTTATAACAGCTGTTCAATCCTAAGCTTCTATTTAATAGTTTAAGCAACTAAGCAAAATAAATTTTTCTCATCTCTCCCTCTCTTTCACTCTCTTTATTCTAAATGAAAGAGAGAGAGAGAGAATGATGAAATAAAATGAAAAGTTAAATTTAGTTAAAGAAAAGAAACGAGAAAAAAATAGAAGTGTGGGCAGATGAAAAAGAAAAAATATATTATTAAATAATTTTATAGTATATTACATAGTCATACAAACGTTATTTATATATGTACATATATATGTATGAAACATATTTAAATTTAAAAAAAAGAAAAACAGAATTAGCAAAAGATTTCCGGAATGAAATTCCTTTTTCTTTCTTTCTTTTCCTTCTCATTCACTCTCCTTCTTCATTATTCCCTTTTTTTTGCAACAATGTTGAAAATTTTTCAGCGATACTGAGCTATATGAAAATATCCATTGTATCCGTCGTAATATTATTTTTCATTGTAAAATTACATTGTTCTTTTTCTTCACTTTCTCTTCATTTTATTCTACTTTCTTTTCCTTATTTTTATTCTCTCGTACATTTTTCTCTTCTCCTTCTTCTTTTCTATTTCTTTCTTGAAAATTAGGTATGAAAATTCTTGCAATACAAAATTTAATTGATAATAAAAAGAGAAAAATATTTATATATTTCTTTTTTCTTTCAATCTTTTCAATTTTGAAATTTCCCTCTTCTCTCTCTCTCTGTTTTACCATACCGTATAGATACATGTATCTATGTATTTATATATGCATATATACGTAAATATACGTGTATGTGTGTGTGTGTGTGTGATGTATGTGTGAACGTATATGTGGATGTGTATGTGTGTATGTGTATGCGTATATGTGTGTATACGTATGTGTATGTGTGCGTGTGTGTGATATATGTGTGGACGTATATGTGGGTGTGTATGTGTGTATGTGTATGCGTATATGTGTGTATACGTATGTGTATGTGTGCGTGTGCGTGTTGGTATATGTGATCTGTTCATGTACATGTATGTATACTTATGTGTATGTCTATATACGTGTATGTGTGAGTGTATATGTGTGTATGTGTATGTGTATATGTATGTGTGTGTACGTGTGTGTGTGTGTGTGTCGGGGTATGTGGTGTATGTACATATGTATACGTACGTGTATGTGTGCATACGTGTATTTGTGTGTGATGTATGTGTGAGTGTATATGTGTGCATGTGTATGCGCATATGTGCGTATACGTATGTATGTGTGCGTGTGTGTGTTCGGGATATGTGATGTATGTGTTCATGTACAATGTATGTATGTGTGTGTGTTACCTGTATGTTGAAAAAAGGTTTAAACATTTATTAAAAATACTATTGAACAGCTGGCAATATACCATCACATCCATCAAACTAAAAATCATTGCTAAAATAAATTTAACTTACAAAGTTTTAGAACAAATAAAATGTTAAAGAGAAAATATTAATTCTTTAAAATATTTACCAAAATTTCAATTTTATTTTTCAATGATTTATTAAACATATAATAATAATTAACGATTAAAACAAAAAAAAAATTTCTAATTTCAAAAATGAATTTTTCATTATCTTTATAAAATTAAAATACCTGAAATTAGGCTGCCAATACTCTTTTAATATATTCAAATACATAATAGTTTAAGGGAGAGAGAGAGAGAGACTGTGATTGAATTTATTTTTCTAACACAGAAATGATGTCAAACATATCCGTTCATTTTTTTTTCGGTGTTCTGGAATTGAATTCTATATTTTTACGGATTTTTGTTTAGTTAATCCAGCAATACGAATGATAATCGTTTTGCCGGAAAATTTGATCTTAGAAATCAAATAAATTGAATTAAATGTACTACACCTATCAAGTTGTGTCACTTATGCGATATTTGATAAATATAATAGACGATAAAACGAACAAAATACTGTATTGTAAAAGTTCAGAATACATTCATATATTAAATTATAAGTAATCGATTTATTTGATAATATGTTAAATTATAAGTAATCAGGTGTATCTCTACCAATATGTCTTATTATAAGTATCGCCCAGAAAATTGAAAATACGAAACAATATATGTGTGTTAGTCCTGTTTCTAATGTCGTCAAATTTAATTCACATTTATTTAGTTAGTTTAATTTTACCGGTACATCTTATCAGTACTATCTTTCCGGAAAAAAGAAAATACGAAACAGTATATGCGTATTAGTTTATTCTGTTAATTTAATCTATAAACATAGCAAATTTTTATCAATTAGATAAAAAATTATCTCTATTCAAAGAGTTGAGAAATTATTAAAAACAATTAGCAAACTATTAATTATCCTTGAAAAAATGTAAGTGGAAAAATTTTATGCAACAAATTTCTTCTTTTTTAAAACGCTAGAGATCATAAAATGTTTTTCAAAAAAAAAGGACCTGAAACAAAATAACATCAAAATAGGATGACTTCTACAAAAATATGATAGGTAGTATATATTTTGTTAAAATTATAAATTACTGTTAATTCAATTTTTGTAAAACTTAACTTACATTTAGTAATTACTAAATAAAGAAATTATTCGATTTCATAAATATTATCAATCCATTCTCTTTAATATTCAATATATTTTATTCGTAATAATTTGGTATTGAAATTAATAAAATTCAACTTTTATCTCCCCATATTTGTTATAAACTTTTAACAAAAAAGTTTTAGGATATTAAGTATTAAATGAATTATCCAATTGTGATATGTTCCTCAATGAGTACGTAAAAATACACTCATCACACGATGGAAGGATAATTTAATGATTAGGATATCTGTCCAAACAACAATTACCAGTTAATAACATTGGTTAGGACTTGTTTAACTTTTAACTACAATAACGAAAATTTAGATTTCAATGTAACTTGTTCAACAGGATTATCAGAATTTTGAAAAAAAAATTAATTCATTTTTTGAATTTATTGTTTTAAATTCATTCTATTTTCATTCCTACTGAAGTAGCAACAATTTTTTTAATGAAATATGAATGGATTCCCGTCACATTCGATAATAAATCTTTTTCTCTTCCAACTATTATTCCAAATTAGGTTATTATTTTATTACTTTTAAAGAAATCAAATTTTTTCTTTTTTAAAAATAAACTTAATTCCTTAAAAAAAATTAGGTTAACTCAAGTTATCATAGATCAACATCATTAATTTATAATGGAATTCTTTGCATTAATATCATTCAATCGGATTGATATCAAGGACAACGATTTATCAATTTATTTGGGCAATTAGAAAAAAAAAAAGCTACTTTTTTGAAGTGCTGATAAAATCGTTTAGTTTTACACGAACCGTATATGGCAAGATAACAACAAAACAAATTACGAAATATATGTTATTGTTATAAGTGACAAACAACAACAAGAAGATGGAAGTGAAATAAATCCATCGAACAAAGTTAAAATTCAAAAAAAAAAGAAAAAAATACTGGATCATCGTAAATAACAAGGAATGAAAATCAAAAGGCCAGCTTCACCGCCGCAAATTGCCATCTGACCAGATGGCTCACTTACGGCTACTCGATTTAGTGATTCCGTACGAAGATCCAAGCTAAACTGTGATACGGCAGTTTTACCGATCTAAAAAAAGAACTTGATTTCAAGGAAACAAGAAGGTGATTAATTATATTTTGAGAAAATGATTAATTGTGTGTGCGTTAATAAACATTTAAAAAAAACTGAATTTCATTCGTAGATATTTATATTGCAAACTTCAATAGAAATAATCGCAAAAATTAAATCTAAAAATTGAATAAAATTAAAGTAAGGACTATGAAAGAAAACTGGAAAAAATGCAACTCATTAAGCAGTCTTTCCATGACGCCTAAGAAATATGAAGTCATATGCTATGCATTCTTCTAGAGAATTAGACTAATTGGCACCTATATTCCCTTACTTTTTACTGCAGTAAATGAGGCGCTAACCTCAGAAAATGTTAATACTCAGATCTAAATTCTAAATCTTAACCACTCTTTGAGCAGTAATCTTGTATAATTAAAATCACATAAGTTTGTGACATATTTTCTCTAATCCTTTTTAATTTTTATGAAACATGTATACGTTGAACTATACTTTGATATCCTCAAAACAAAATTCGAGATGCGATTTTTCAGCACACAATTGTAAATTTGTCAGAGGTGGAGGAAACCTCGGTTCACTTTTACATTCGTCATTATCATCGGCATTGATTGCATCATTTAAAGGTGATTCAATAGTCTATAATTTTATTAAACCATTAAATAATTAAAGAAGAAGCTTCCTGTCAAAGTTAAGCGGTATCGTTGATCAAGGCTTTTGAAAAATAAAAAAAAAGCAGATTAAATCATACCACACTAAACAAGATGATCAAAGTTCACAACTCAAAATTCAAATTTTTTGAGAAAATTTTCTTTTTCTATGACGAAATATATGGAGCCCTTCTGTCTGTAAGAAACTATTACCCATATTTCCTTCACTTTCCCTACATCTTATAACAATGAATTTTCATCCGTTCATCGAAAAAAAAACTAAAAAACTTTTCATTTAAACTGCCTTAAAACATACCTTCTCCAACGGTATTTCTACAGACTTCCTTATTAATGTCAGAACAACCCGACATGCATTAAATAAAAAATCTTTCTCCGACCCAACAGCAGCCAAACGCCCATTTAGAGAAACCTGAAGACGACCATCTGCCCCAGCCGATATTATTGCACCTGTTTTTGGACATATACACATATCCCAAAGCTGTATTTCATGCCTAAATTCCAAAAAAAAGAAATTTAAATTTGAATAGCAAATAACAGGTTACCATTAATGCATCACTTTATTTCACTGTGAGCGAAAGCTTAAGGGTATCATTTTGTAAATGAAATTCAATTTCCAGCGATGTTAATAATAGATAATGGATATTGTCATCCATTTATCTCCACCACAAACTTCCATAAATTTTTTAGTACTTCATATCTAACAGCTACAAACCTATTAGCCAATGGAACCACGAAGAAATTTCCTTTTGATGAGCCCAGTACAATATAACATGTCCCGCAAGTCAGGTGTACGCCAGTTAGAGTAAAATCCTGTTGATAGCTAAATATACCATTGAAAAGTCCTTCTCGTGAATAAACCTGTAATTAGCATAATTGGAAAGAATTTTTTTAGATAATTTACATTCAAATTGAAATGAAAAATCCATAAAGATATGAAATTTCCGGAAAATATACCTGCATTCCAGCCGTTCTTTGAGCACTTTCCTCAATTACAAATGCAAGTGTAACCAAATCATATATTCTAATTAATTTTTCTCGGAATGATACAGCTACTGGAATGAAATAAGAGTAAAAATAATACAAAAATAAAAAAACAGTAATATTTAATCCCAGTAATAAATCTCTCATAATAATACATGAGACGTATGTCCTAGAAAAAAGAAATAAGCTTCGTTATGTGTCCTTAAAAATCCTGAAAATAAAAAGCCCTATAAAAATGATATGTCACCCTTCATCAATTAGAATTTAAAGGATTTCTTTGCACACTTACATTGTTCCAATCCACAGAAAGCGATATTCAAAGGAGGAGATAACCATTCAGCGCTATGTATGATTTTCGCAGATGTACTTTCATCCAAATCCCAGATTAATACATGACCTTTAATGTTTTTATTACAATTTTTTAACTGCTCTGTTCATCAATTCACACACATGCAAACTCAATCAAAATTAAGAGTTAAAAAGTTTTTACTTACTACGAGTATTGAATGAAAACTTTGTTCGGAAACATTCAGCTGAAAGCTATTCTCAATACTACTATATAAAATCATTTCACGGCACGTAATTTTCGCACAGCTTTAATTTCTCTTAATTCTACCATCATTCTGCTAACTTATTTTACCAAATCTAAAAAGCTGTTTTTAAGTATGAAGCTTATAAAAGTGCAAATATTGCATAAGATGTACCTGATGCAGAAACAGCTGCCAATTTGTTAGAACCGCCTTTTTCACTCCACGCAATTGAAATAGTTGGTGCATTATGACAGCACTCTGGACAGCAAAGAACCAGATCAGGCTCAGTACAACGATATACCAGTTGGTCATTATCATTGGTTGTAGGAATGGGCATGTTATTACGTATTCTAAAATTTAGTAATTAAATCTACATTTCGTAACAAGATATACCTGCAATAATTCCTTGAAATTTGCTTTTCTTCTCACCCTCTAAACATACTAGATTTGGGATTTCTGAATTAAAATTACTGTATTACTTACAGAATTAAGCTTATTGCCTGCGTCTATATTGTGTTGTTACTGATAACATTTTGCTCAATTTCCTTGTCCCCAAAAGTTTTGTACTTAGCTTAAATGAAAATTCTGAATGACTCGAAGAACAGAAACTGAATAAAAATTGGAATTGAAACCAAGTAGAACTCGAATGAAAATGGCACCAAATTCCTCAAATTTCATCTCCATCAACGTAAAACAGCTATGATAAACAGTAAAGAAGCAAATTCACTAACCCATAAAGCGAAATTGGACCATTCATACCACCGACTGCAAGAATACCAACAAAATTTGACAGTTTGCTGTCCTGTCGAACAGAATTTCGCAACGATGGACACCAAGCTGTGCAAAGTATTGTGTTGCAGTTCACTTCCAGAAGAAACCACAACGATGCAGAAATTCTAAAAAAATCAAACACTGAATTCATTAATTTTCCTTTGGAAATAAAATTTTCAGACTATCGGCTATTTTCCTGATAAATTATAATAATGTAACATACCTTTCTGGTTTATTGTCATACAGCCAGAATTGAACATAATCAATATTGCAACTTCTCCGATTTTTTGAAATCAAATATTCTTCATCGGAAAAAACCGTGACAGCTACACATTCACAACCTGAATTTTTTATAAAAAAATTGAGAGTATATACATAAAGCACAAGTCAATGGCAAAAACTTCCGTTAAAGATGAAATTGATATGGACAGTAGAATTGAAGCAGCCCAAAGTTTTTAGAGAATTCGCGTGTGCAAGCTTTTATTTTGTCTTATTGGTACCAATTATTTAATAGTTTTCATAAAATTTAATTAAGTCAAACTAAATAGGTTCTAAAATGTATTCAACAGAAAATTCATAAAAGCGTAAATTTCTACTGTCGCAACAACTAACCATCTTCCAGTTTCCGTGGGCAACTTTCAATTGTTGATATTGGCCCCCCGCAATATGCGACACAACCAATTTCGTGTATATCATTTTTGGCTAATGTAAAATGTCTGAAATTACTCAAAGAGCAAATAAATTTTGGAAAGAAGACGAAATCCCAGTTATAGCGGAAGGTAGAAAAAAGCGGGTAAAACGATTGAATTATTCGCCTTCCACTTTATGATTGCTAAATTTGCCGCTAGTTTTTTTCATTGCAAAGAAAAGAAAAATATCAAATACGAAAAGTAAAATTAGATCGTCAGCATTTCAGACTATATCACACTTTATACAAAACTCGAATGATAAACTTAAGAAATTCAGAAACTTAGGTGAATGGAAAGGAAGGAGGACGAGGACAGAAAGAAAGGGTTTAAATTATCGAAATATCAGGATTATCTGAATATTGAAATCGGTGCGCTTCCGAAATGAAGGAAACGAATGTTGATCATAAATTTTATTTCGCAAACTGCTTGGGTAGTCAGCATAAAAATCAGTTGAATTCGAAATTAATGTCATTAACTTACATCTTGCTCGTCTTGCAATGTAAAGGTTTGGGTACAAAAACTGGCAATCTTTGCTTGTCACCAACCATCTGATCTTTTTCAACATCTTTCTCACTTTCATTTCGACTTTCATCCGATGATGACGGTTGCCATTTCTTACTATTGCCAGAAGGAAGTATTACAGGAATGGAGCACTTATTAAGCATATTATTCAAATCGTCACTGCAATTTAAAAAAAAAATGCAGAAATTCCGAAATTTGAAAGTTTTCTACTCAAAATATTAGAATGAAATAAAAATGTAGGAGCCGAAAAGATGATAAACCTGAAATCACAGGGTGCAATACGTTTGAAATTATTTGAATGATGTTCAAATTGGATGAGTGCATTGCAAAGAGATTCCTTTTCTCTCTGTATCCTAAGCAATTCGTTGGCTCGATCGATCGTTTCTTGGTATTGCATTAATTCACGGGGTGTTGGAGCATTTGCTGAAAGTTTCTAATAATTTGTCATAAAAATTAATCAACTAAATAGTTCATTTTTTGACGTTGAATTCAATTGCATAACATTCCAAAATGATTTGCTTTCAAAAGGAAAAGACTGAACAAATTCGACAAAGTGGCCTGATTTGACAAAATTTCTGTGGCAACGCAAAATATTTGCCAGAAAAAGATCAGATACGACAGCTGTGGATGAAAATTTAAATTTGAAAGCATAAATCCTACCATTATAGATTTAATAGTCTTAACTAGTAACAATTGAATACGATTTCGACTGGATAGCTAATTGGGTAGAATTATTGATTTCCAGTGTATCAGATTGAAATTTTCAATAATCTAATTTAAAGCCGAAGAATTTACTCCACAGAACTTCATATTTACCATAATTGAATGAAAAAGGTAGATTGTGAAAAGACTTGAAGGACAGTTTCCATTGAAATGAAAACTGGAATACAGAAAACAGTTAAATATGTAAAAAGTAATTCACCTAACTTTAACAGCCTAAACTAGTGGCACCAATTTTATAGTTAAAGGGATTATTCGAATTTAACCTTCAAGATTTGCACTTTTAAATTTGAATCGTTTAACTCCATCAGCTACTTTCATACGTGAACTTTTCTCCGGTAAATATCCCCGTGCTATTGATGCCACTTTCTGCTTACCAGATTTCCTATTCTGTAATTAATAAATCAGTAGAATGGAATAGAAAGACATGAAGTGGGAAGAAATCTCAAAGCTCTTTTTAAACACTAATCAATTGTCTGAGATAAGAAGGTTCGGCTTGCATGAGCATTTATATGCTGAATAAACGACCTATGTTAAGTCTGCAACCCTATAATCCTTTTCTAGAAGATGGAGCTGATTCATAAGAGCATTACTTAGGCATTTCTTAACTATTACCACAGAACGACTATAATTTGGTAGATTTCTAGTAATAAAGAAGCTATAAGAATCAATCTTCATCTGAAGTAATTATAAAAACAAGCTAAAGTTTATGCAAATTATTCACAAATATACTTTTTTTAATTTTTTTGAAATATCCACATCCAATTCATCAATTTCTGAATTTTCGGACCATGACTCATCGTCTGATCTGAAAATCTCCAATGTAGTCTAATTCTAATAGTGGGAAATCAACAAAAATGGAAAATGAATCCATCGGAGATAGAGATTTTAACAACCTTTCTCCTTTCGTTTTTGTTTTGGGATTTGTACATAAAGCCAAATGGTCACGACCATCTGCTACGGTGGCGGTAAGTCCGCATTTCCAACATTTCCAAGGCAACTGATCCTATAATACCAATAAAATTCGAAAATTCGATCGATTTCTATAAGATTTTCACACTTTTTTCCTTGAAGAGAGTCAGTTTATTTTGTGCGGCAAATTGTTCCAATTTAAATTTATATATTTTTAAACAACAAGCGTTTTTGTAATAATTTTAAATCAATACATTTTTCTGTAGTTATATTTAAATTATATTTAAATCACACAAATCTTTGAGGCATTTAAGCATTGAAATTAATTTCTACAAATTAAAAAAGTACCTTATCTTGACCACATCTTTCGAGATGATATGACAGTGCATAGCAATGCCCATATTTTTGTGTACAGTTCAATGTTTCGATATTCAAACAAGGCAAAACTTCCAATGTATTCATAGAAGCCCGCAATATTTTCGCTTTCGTGACTTTATCAAGCGCTCGAAACGCATCAGCCTTACCCTGTCAGCAAAAAAATATTGCAATATTCAATAATGGCATAAAAAACTTAGATATTGAATAGAAGCTTATTTTTTTAGACTACCTAAAATTTAAACAAATTAACACGATTTGTATAGCACCACAAAATTTGAAAAAAATCATGTCTAAAAGAATTTCATTTAACTTTTATTTTAAAAGTAGAGTCAAAGAACTTACTATATATTTGAAATATTCCGGTAATTTTAGGCATCTATCTACATGATTAACAATATCTTCTTTAGTCTTCAAAACTTTTGTACATTTTTCATTCAGACATTTCACCGTGCCATCAGTGCTTTCTGCAAATGCTCGCACTGCAAGTTGTTGCTTTTCCATTTTTGGTAATACGGCCCAACTGGTTGTGTGACCCTGAAAATTGCAGTTTCAAATTGGAGATGAGTTTTGAATTTAAATGAATTTTGAAGTACTTGCAACTTCAGAAAATTTCCTTGATTTATTCCTTGTAATTTAAGAAATTCCAAACTTGATTTATTTATCCATTATCAATTCACTAATTATTATGTCAAAATTGTGAATATAAGTGTTACATTGGATTAAGTCTTTTATCTTCTTATAAGAAAGATAAAAGTTTAATTCCCAGAAAAACTTGCAAAAAAACTTTTAATTAGCCACGTCGTCAATCATCCGTTCTCACTGTTTTCATTTATGATAAAATTCTTCTATAAATTGCAATCTCATGTGCCGATTCGATACAGGAGGAAATTTATCGTGATTTAGACCTCGATCTTTTCTAATCACAAAATATTCTTTTTGCACAAAATGAATTAAATGAGGCAAGTCCACTTTTGCAATTATTTGAGTGCTATTATTTCACTACTCTTTTTTATTACTACTCGGTTAAGTTATTGTAAACTTCATAATGAATGAATAAATAAATAAGAATTAAATATTCAAACTAAATTACTGGGAAAAACAATGTCCAGCGCTACCCATCAAAATCCTCTGTTCCATTAAGTATACAATAAAATGAAGAAATCTTACCCGATAAGCAGCATATTCGGCATATTTCTCCGGCGGGCGTCTTCGAGTTCTTTTCTGAAACCAATATTACCGTTCAATTACATCCAATGTCATTCAAAAGTTGGATTATAATTTATATTTACTACTTATTATCGATTTCTCCTTTCTTGCTTCTTTTTTCAATATATATTTTCAAGTTCTCAAGATATTTATTTAGAAAAAGAATGACAAGCTTCTACTTCTCCTTCTCCTCCTACATTCATTTCCATCGTCCAAAATATCAAATTTATTTGAAAAACTGTATTAATTAAAGATATTACATTAAAAGGTTTTGAAGACTGAACGGTAGCGACATTTTCTGCTTCATCAAATGATTGGGTGTCGTCGGATTTGCTACCGCCTAAATGATCATCTTTTTCATCTTCGGAGTTAACCATAGTAATCGAAAGGTTCTAGAAAATAAGTGAACAATCTTGAAGAAGTTAACGAAGATTAAATTTAACGTTAAATCCCGCACTTGTTTAAGACAATCAAAAAATGTCTGTTAGTGGTATTTATAATATTCTAAAAAAGTAACTTCGACTTTCGAAAAAAGTATCATAAAATTTCGATCATCCTTCTAAAGATTAATACAAATCCGACTTTTGGCAAGCCCAGAGAATTACTGAAATTTGCGATTGATTCCGTACATCCGCAGACTTCAAAAAATAATATGGTATGGAGATGCAAAGTATTGATCCAGATTTTTCGAATATTTCAGGAATAAATGTTTTTCATATATATCAGGAATAAATGAAACAAGAGATAGTAAATCCATTATCACAACCTGTTCCTCTTGTTTTTCCTCCTTTTTATCACTTTTTTTGATAGATTTTTTGCGCAGTTTTCTTGGTCTAGCGTTATCATTACTTCGCTTATTCGATATTGCATTTGAATTGCCGCCACTATTTCTCTTTGAGTTCCTCAAGTTCTTCTTCATCTGCAAAACAAAAGAAATTGTAAACAGAATAAGATTGAAAAAGCAAAAATTGAAGAGACAATAGAGAATTTACCTAGAAAAATTAATAAACACCTTGTTAATGCTAATATAGTGAAATGTACTTTTTTTCCTCATCGTATAATTTAAATTCAATAAGTGTTTTCTCTTACTTAGACATTTTATCTTAAGCGAATTAAAATGAAACAAATAGAAAAAACACAAAAAAATAAAGTAATACAATTTGCAAAAGAAATTCATGACCATGAGCAGCAATGAACCCGTGACCGATCGACTGCTTAAATTACAACAAACTTAGCTAATTATTCCGCTAATGGGATAGTATAACAAAAGATTCGTAGTTTGGGTTCGTTTAATTTAACATTAAGCAAAATGAAGCTAAGAATTCAATCATAAAAAATAATGAACTATCACTGGAAGGCAAAATTATCACATCAGCAAACGATTCAAGAATAATATATTTGAGAATCGGCAAAAGATTCAAGAACAATGCACCCCGGAATCGATCCTATACCCTATTTACTGATATGCAATAGTTACAGTATGCTAGAAGGAGCTTTAAGGCTTCATCTGCAAGAAAAAGCTCAATAGCGGGTAAATGAAAATTATTAGCAACAGTACTAATTAATGTAATATTTCATTAATTTAGCCCGACTTTTTCACTATTCTTTATTTGCCATTGTTATTTTATTTTTAATATTCAATTCTTATTTTAATTAAGATTTTTAAAAGTATTTTTTCAATGAAAATATGAAATTATTTAAATTCTTATCATAACTTTTTTAATTTTTGGTAGTTGAAAAAAATTCTTTTTCAATAATATTTTCTAAAAGTTTTTGGTCATTTTTCTTCAAAGAAACGCAAGAAAAACAAAACAAGAATTTCGTTGATTTTGTTTAATTAATTTAGTTAAAAATTAAATTATTTCTTTTGAAGCAATAATTGTTAAAATTGTTATTTAAATAAATACGAGCTGTATGCAATATTACCTCTAATCACATTCATACATTATATTTGGGTTATACAGAGACGTACGGCTGCCGTAATAATAGAAGAAATGAATTAGGTCATGAAATCGCCGCATCCCTTCAGCCTTCAGATGAAAATTTGTCCTCTCCAGTAATACTGCACAAATGCTTTTTCATATTTCTATCATTCTATACCTATGTTTGCTTAAATTTTCTCATACAGGTAATTTTTATTAAATGAATTCTTTCATTACTTCAATTCTAAATTAATGAAGTACATATAAAAGCTAGCCAATGTCTGGATAATAATTGGCTCATTCTTGGCTCATAAGCTAGCCAATGCCTGGATAATAATTGGCTCATTTGCTTTGCGTAATCTTTAACGATGCTTTGGCTAACTTATGATTCAATCAAATGATTCAGTGATATCATATTGATAAGAAAATAAGTAAATTAAATAAAAATTTGTTAGAAGCATTGAAAAATTATTCAAATATTCTTGAAGCTTTAGCTATATTTTATGAAATGATCACAAAAACCAATAAAACAAATAATGAATATAAATATGACTATTTTGTATTATATGTTATTTTCCGGAAATTAATATACATCAGTTTATCATTTTTGGTAGTAACATTATCATCAAAACGCAGTATATGTCATTCTCCGGAAATTATTATACATCAGTTTATCATTTTTGGATATCATTATCATCAAAAATGACCAATACTGAATAATTGAACTGATATTAAAAATTATATAAAAATTTAAATAATTACATAACATATATCATAATTAATAAAAATTGCTAGTAATATAAAATTTTAAACTTCAAATTTGCATCATAATAATTGAAAATCTTTATTAGCAAAACAAAAAAAGAAATTTGGATGATTGATATAAATAATTTAGTAAAATATCTTGGTGGTATACCGGTACCTGGTCGTTCAGTACCACCAATACGAATTTTTGAACTTTATGCTAAATCTTGCATACCAAATGATCGAACATCAGCGATCACTGAACAATTAAGTGATGTTAGCCAATTCGATAATTTT
Source organism: Cercopithifilaria johnstoni (assembly GCA_916381525.1). Lineage (NCBI taxonomy): Eukaryota > Metazoa > Nematoda > Chromadorea > Rhabditida > Onchocercidae > Cercopithifilaria > Cercopithifilaria johnstoni. The sequence continues at coordinate 57,615 of CAKAEH010001449.1, forward strand.
TATCATTTTATCATATTCTCTTTAATTTAACAAAATTTCAATAATTCCTTTTTTCTTTGCAAATATTGAGAAAAGTATGATTTTCCTTATTTTCTTTCTAATAATTAATTTAAAAATTAAATTATATTTTTTGAAACAATATGATTACAGGTAATATTGCATACAGCTGGTGTTATACATTAGAAAAATGTAAATAATTGTGACAATTTCAGAGTTTCCTTCTTTTTGACGTATGCAATATTACCTGTAATCAAACAGGTAATATTGCATGCAGCTGGTATTATACATTAGAAAAATGCAAATAACTGTGCTAATTTTAAAGTTTTCTTCTTTGTTTTTGACAGTATGAATTTTATTTTTATTTTTTGATAATATAATTAATTGCTTTCTTTTTGTTTCAATTGAAGTTATTACAAAAATTGGATGCAAATGATATTGCAAATAAATTGTATAATTCATTATATATGGCTGTTGGTGATATTAATGTAACGAAATTGATGGGTAAATGGTTTGTGGTAAGTAAAAATTTATTTCAATTATTTTATTACATACAAAAATTTGAATATTATTCCTTTTATTTTTCAACTCTTAAAAAAAGAAAATAATTATTCAATTATAAAAAAGTTTTAATTTATAGGTTGTTGACACACCAAGCATTCATAATGAATATTGTCCAATATTTTATTGTATGTTTTATAATTTTCTCTTCTTTGTTTTCATTGTTTAAGAAATTTTATAGTAAATTTGTTTTTAATTATTTTTTTCAATTTTTAATTATGCTAAATTTATTTTTGTTTTGTTTAGTTTAAATTCTTTTGTTTAATTTTATTATTTTTTCGTTGCATTTATAATTTAGTTGAATTATTGGATAAAACTCCATATACGGCAACATTTACGGTACGGCAATATTCACGAAATACAGAAAAGATTAAAATTTTGGAAGGATATGGAAGAAAAATGGGAATTGATCCAGCGGAATTACTTATTAATATTGGTCATCCAGCTGATCCATGCCCATGTAAGTGAAACGGCTTACAATTTACCTGTTAAAATGTTAGCATAAAAATTTTGAGTAAGCATAAATCCATGTAAGCAAAAATGTTTACAGTTTAACTATTAAAATATTAGCATAAAAAATTTTTAGTAAACACAAATCCATGTAAGTATAAAGGTTTACAGTTTACTTGTTAAAATATTAGCATAAAAAATTTCGAGTAAGCACAAATCCATGTAAGTAAAAAGGTTTACAATTTACCTGTTAAAATGTTAGCATGAAAATTTCGAGTAAGCACAAATGATAAAATATTGATAAAGAAATGAAATAACAATTCGCGTATAAAAATTGTTTGGTATAGATAAATGTTAATTTAAAAAAGTTTATAGTTTACCTGTTAAAACATTAGCATAAAAATTTTAAGTAAGCACAAATGGCAAAATATTGATCAAGATAAAAATTTTTTTGGTATAGATAAATATTAATTAAAATTTCTTTGATGTAAGGCATATGTCAAAGTGTTAAAGTCATTATAATAATATTTTTCATTTAATTATTATGCTAGTACAAATATCTCCAATATAATATAAATAATCAGTGATGTAAGATTATTATCATAGTGTTAAAATAATGAATGTAAAATAAGAATGAAATATTACTAGAATTATTAATGCATTTAATGAAATTATTTCATATGTGATATATTTCACATTAAATATAAGTGTTCCTCATCTATACATAATAAATTTAGAAATTACACCTATTTAAAATTAGATATATATTTAAAAAAATATTTAATGCTTAAATATTCAATTAAATAATATGTATATTTAAAAGTATTTATTATTCATATAATATTATACTATGTATTTGAAATTTAATAGTTACTTAAAAGTATTTAATACTCATATAATTTTGTACTATGCATTTAAAATTTTATATTATGTATTTAAAAATATTTAATACTCATATAGTTTTATGTTATATATTTGTAATTCAATACTGTATATTGAACTCATAACTTTATATTATGTATTTAAAAATATTTAATACTGATATAATTTTATGTTATATATTTATAATTCAATACTATATATTAAAAGGTATTTAATATTCATATAATTTTATATTCTGTATTTAAAATTTAATATTATATATTTAAAGGTATTTA